>ONZH01019680.1:0-42626 GCA_900303285.1 Rhinella marina | reverse complement strand
TAATAACTTTTTATTTAGTTTTCGAGAGGCAAGGTGACCATAATACGTTGACTTGAACATTTGGGATTTTTTGTTTCAGTATAATCACCATACAGGATAAATACTTTTATATATTACGTTTATATTATCCTCTATTATATTTTAATACTTTAGTCATACAATAACAATGATGTATATAGTTTATTGTTTATTTTTAGATGTAAAATTGAAAAAAGGGGGTAATTGAAATGTTTAAAACTTATTTTTTATATTTTTTAAAAACACCACTGAAGCCAGTCTTTGGCTGCAGCAGTGCACGTAACCATGTCCTTACTCGAGCCAGAAGAAAACAATCTGGAGATCAGAAGATGAAGAAATGGGAGCCAGCGAACAAGACCGGAGAGGCAGGGAGCAGGTAAGTATGAATTTTTCAATAGGTGATGCAGGCTATAGGGCATAGGTCTTTTTGGTAGAGTAAATGCTGCCAAATACACTCCAAATTCGTCTCGTACTAATCTGTTTGTTACCCCATTGACTTCTATGGAAAAACACAATAAAAAAGTAACTTCACTTCTAAAGTGTCTTTCATATCAGCTGCAGAAAAAACTCTTACTATGTGCACATGGTCTAGTTTTTTTTATATTGAAGTCCATAGGAAGCTGTGGAGGGTGTTTTGCTGCTTTTGCTGCTGGATGGCAGATTCTGCCTATATGAACATAGCCTTAGGCCTTAAAGGGGTATTCTAGAATTTTTTATATTGATGCCCAGGATGGGATATCAATATCTGATTGGCAGGGGTCTGGCTACCTATAACCCCACTTAGCAGCTGTCTCAGAGTAGACCCAGCTCCAGAAGACTACCCTAGAACTACAGCGCTCCATCCACTGTGCAGGGACGGAGTTGGTTACTGAAGTGAATGGGAGCAGCGCTGCAGTTACCAGTTTCGTCCACAGCACGACAGATGGAGCTGTGTAATTCTGGAGCCAACTTCCAGCAACAGAGCTACTTTACAATAGCTGGTCGGCAGGGGCAGGGGCTGTCGGACCCCCGCAGATCAGATATTGATGGCCGACCACAGCAGTTATCTCAGCAGAATATGCAGGAGAATTGGGGTCCTTCACCCAGTTCCCACAAGGAATGTAGCTGCATCCAGTTAGGTCAAGGATCCCCTGTTCTCCTGACAAGTGGGGGGACCAGGACCCCACACACCTATCAGACATTCAGGGCATATCCTCTGGGTGTCTCATTGACCCCTGTACTTGTATCTATTTGTATCAACTGATACAATCTACAAGTGGAATACACTGTAGCTCTTTTGTTGATTGCTGATGTATCTGATGTCTCAATTAGTACCTTCAATACAAACAATAATGAAAAACTGCTCACAATATACACCACGGCCTCATACAATGCCCCCTCCTCCTGGGGAAATGAAAAGAATCCAGTTAATGTTATCAGACACAGGCATCTATAGTTTCCTGGATGTGGATGAGCCCAAGGTACCTTGTATGTCAGTGAATGGAGACTTCACACGTCTACTGATGGCTCATTGTGTCCCTCTATCAATGGTAAAGGAACTAGCACTTTATGAATATCCATTGCTGCGTCCAAAACGCAATCTCGGCATCATCCACCTCTGCTGCTTTGCATCACAGCCTGGCTCCTTTGCCTAGTATTAACATATAATGCAAAGTACAGGACACTTCCCCTTGACATAAAAAATCAGTAAATATCTTTTCAGAATCGTACCCAGGAGGAGATATCGGTTTCTGGGAAAGTATATAATCAATAGGGACATAGCTATGGGAGATGCAATGGTACCAGCTGTACCCATAACCAATGTCCCTCTGCCACATAAGACATCAGTAAGGCACCTGGTGGGTGGGGGCCCTGTGAAAGATTCTGCATTAGGGCCCAACAACTTCACATTCCACCATGGCCACCACTACAGGGGTTATTACTCCTTTTCCCCAGCTCCCATCTTGCTGTATACTCCCATCAGGAGTCTGGAAAAGCTGGGTGACAACACATACAACTAAGGAATGGCAGAGAACAGAAAAGAAAAAGACTTTTACTTGTGTTTTTTTTAATTATTATTGTATATAAACCGTGTCTGTATCTCAGTCTGCAAAAAACGGATCAGTAAAATGCAGACACCTTTAGTGTGCATTCCCCATTTTTCTCACTCCTGTCAATAGAAATGCATATTTTTGTGCACAGTACAGACCAGAGTAGGATATGTTTTATAATTTGTGGAATGGAAAAACGGATCTGCAAAAAACATGGATGTCCCCATAGAAATGAAGGGGTCGGTGTGCTATCTGCAACTGAAAAATATGGTCGTGTGCACAAAGCCTAAAGCTGTTGCGTTCTCTTAATTATTAATGTGCCCAAAAAGGTGCCACGAAATGAAAAGTTCAGCTCTGCTACATGTGCACAAAGCTGACTTGGCCATGTGTGTCCTGTGGGTTTTACAAATGGAAACCTATTACTTATCTGAAATGGCTACATACATTGAGGAATCCCTAAAGAGTTAAAGGGGTTATCCAACACCTCTAATGCTCTCCAAAATGCCCGGGCACCTCATACAGGTGATACTTACCATGCTCCCCAGCACCCACATCGCTCCTGATGCCCGCACGGACGCAGTTGCGCGAATCAAAACATCTGGTGATGGGAATGAGCCTCTCTAGCGCCACCTGCCTTACTTGGCTGCCCGCCGGATGTTTTGATCTGTGCGACAGAGAGATGTAGCGGCAGCTGTGCGGGCATCAGAAGCAATCAGAGTGCCGGGGTAAGTATAATCTGTATGAGGTGCCCGGGCATTTTGGGGGGCATTATAGGGGTTGGATAACCCCTTTAAATCACTACATCTCTAACAGGGGCGTAGCTAAAGGCTCGTGGGCCCTGCTGCAAGAGTTCAGCTTGGGCCCCCATTCCCTCAGTTCTTTGTGTGTTTCTCTTATGTAGCACAAGGGTCTTTGGGCCCCCTAAGGCTCCTGGGCCCAGTAGCGACTGCTACCTCTGCACCCCCTATAGCTACGCCCCTGATCTCTAACTCTGCTACATCCGTATGACATCATATTATGTTCAGAGCACAACGCAGCTCTGACTCCTGATGTGATGTGCTCCTCCACCAGATGTCTGGCTTGTTCTGTGACACAAAAGGCGACAATCTGATCTATTTCACGCTCCTGTTTCTATTGCTGGTTCCTAAAGTGTGGGCTCCAGATGTCTGTTCCTAAAGCCAATAGAACAAGCAGATGAGAAGTCAACATAGAAGCAACACGACCTGAACTTACAGCTCCCCCCCACCTGGAGGGCATGTGCAGCACACATGGCTTATTTTACCACATGTAGCGACATAAAGTTTATTTTCAGAAGCCTCCCTTAAAATAACAAGTCACTTTCCCCCTCCCTGTCCGTCATGCTCAGAGGGTCCACTCTTTGCTCAGCTGGTTCTTCTAATGACAAGTGGTCGGATTCTGTTTGTCTGTTGAAGCCTCACCTCTGTAGGCTGC
The DNA here is from genome assembly GCA_900303285.1 of Rhinella marina. Taxonomy (NCBI): domain Eukaryota; kingdom Metazoa; phylum Chordata; class Amphibia; order Anura; family Bufonidae; genus Rhinella; species Rhinella marina. The sequence goes on along the minus strand of ONZH01019680.1, from coordinate 39,126 downwards.
ATGTAAAGGTGGCCACAGAATCAGTAATCCTATAAATAAGCCGAGTGTAATCCTATGTCAAAGAAACACTTCAAAGGTAGGGTGGAGGGCACATTTTCCAGAATGTGAACAGTTAAATTCAATTGTGTAGATTTTCTTTTCCCAGTAATCACAGCCGGTAGAGCAACTACACCACCACTGGTAGTGCCAAATGTCACCATGATGTCAGACTTCCACCTTCCATATACACTACAAAAAAGTCATCCAAACCAACCAACAATCTACAAATGATCCTGCAGATGATTGCTGGGGGGCCCATACATATTACATAGATGTCGCCCACATAAGCAATGCCTTCTACAACCCTCCCCCCCCATACATAGGAATGTGTATTCAGTAGACAGAGGAGAATAAGATATGCCATTGCATGAAACTTCAGGATGTGCCTAGTCTCCCTCGACAGCAAAGGAGTCGCATGCTAAAATCCAGCCGCCAATCCTTTTTCCTATAGACATTTGCTATTGGCGGAGTGTCAGGACACCCTAGGGTGGCCACCTGCTTAACCCCAAAAAGGAGAACATTCTAGGGTACATCCCCAACCCCACTAAGCCATGCCCCCAACTACCAGTAACGTTGCCTGGCAAGAGAAAAAAAAAAAGTGGCCTAAACCTTAAAGGGGTTGTCCCACTAATAATATTCTACATTTTTCACACCAGCACCTGGATCTGAACACTTTTATAATTGCATTTAATTAAAAATGTATTATAGCTACTGAGTTATTCAATAAAATCTATCTATATATAGCGCCACCTGTTGTTTGCTCTTTTTCTAATTTCTCTGTCCTGCTCACTGAGATGAAACATGATCACATGATCAGCTGCAGCATGTGTGGATAAGGTCTCTGAGAAAGGACACGCCCACTAAGCTGCCAGCATGAAATAAATCTATCAGAAATATTGGAGCAATGAATGGGGAAATCTCTGGATCCATGTGAGGATTGTCATGTAGTAATGATGTCTGATTTTCATCCGGTTCGGTTATGTAGTTTTTATCTTCATACTCATTTGCATTCTGATGTTGTGCTCCCACAATGCACTGAGAGGGCCCGGGTACTCACTCAAAAAATGGAGAGGACTTAAAGAGGAGTCCTCTCAATGCATTTTACTGCTGGTTTGTGGGAACACAGCGTCAGAATGGAAGTGATTATGGAAACTTACATATTCGGATTCAGCATCACTTATACTATACACCACTTACTCTAGTTCAGTGGGTATTTCGGAGATGACAGGTTCCCTTTAAGGTGAGCTGTGCGGGGGCCCGGAGCGCTTCTCTCACCTTCAGTCAGTCAAAGAGTAACATGTTGGCTGGCTCCAGTAACTGAATGGGGGTGAGACGCTGTAGCGAACACTCAGTGCAATGATACTGTCCGAGCGTGGAGCAACAGAAAAGGAGGACACCCAAGTGTCCATCCAGGACTTGCACAGAGAGGACGGGGGGCCAGGAAACTGGACTGTCTGGCCTAAAGCTGGACATCTGACCACCCTAGGACACCCCCATACATATTGAATGGGTGTCCATTCCTCCAATACACATGCATGCTCAGCTCAGTACATTGACATCCTACTGGCTGGTCCTTCCTTCCTCACCCTACACATGTATTTGTTCTGGAGTCATTTCATCACCAAAAAAACTCAATTTTTTATACTGTTTTTATGGTGCATTTTTTTGCCAAAAAATGTGTGGATGGTATATTTTGTTCAGGCACTCTTTTTGGGAATGCAAAAATGCCAACATACTCCAGTCTATTCCATTTTTGAACAAGTCATTAATATCAGCAACATTTTCAATTAATTAGACATCCACCTGCACATACGGTACAAAAAAGCCAGGAGACATTACTGCTCTATAGAAAAAAAAGTCTGCAGCTGTGACCTCACTGTCTCCAAGAATGAGAAATACTTCCCTCCTAATATGTTACATCTGACAGGAATGACATCACTACGCCTCCAAACACAAGTGATGACATCACCACCCGCCTCAACATGGACACAGCCAAGCTGATGGATGTATTATTCTCCAAGTCTGCTAAAGACACCACTGCCAAATCTCCCCATCTGTCTGCTGGGTACATCTCTCATCTTGCACTCATCTCAATGAAGCAGATGGTTCGTTACCGGCTTCTTGTTCAGAGATTGTCACAAAGCTTTGTCGCTTCTCCACGTCCCTTGAATGATTTCTCTATAGACATTCTCACATCATCATTTGGAAGACAAAAGGTTCTGCACAGAAGCATCTGCTCGGAGAAATACAGCGCAGATTACACTGTCATTACCATCATCATCACCACCATAGAGGGAAAGGAGAAAAATAGTGTTTTGTTATATGCAAAATTACAACACAATGCACTTCAAGGGCCAAAAAACATAAAGCCGACAACTTGTTATAATAGTTCAGTGGTGTAATAATTATGTTATATGTCATATAGAGGGAAAGAATCTCCATCTACTGTGGGTATTATGTGAGATAACGTAGAGCTATGGGGGAGGAGCAGGGAATTTTATGGACTCACTGTCATCTGACAGAAAAACATTACACAGTCCGTTCCCTCCCTGGCTGACACAGCAGAGAACAATAGACGGCTTTTTACTGCTCAGTCAGTGGAGATAACATGGACTCTTATCATTTCTAACATCAGGTCAAGGGTTAACACTTGGGTATTAGGGCAGTGGTTTTAGGGCCCCTCAAATAATGCACTCTTTCCATATGAAGGGGATTCAGGATTTACTACTGGTGGTTTATCTTGAGGACTAACTAGTGCCACTCTTGTCTTTGTGGCTGAGTAGGGTACTGCAGGTTAGCCACAGCTCAGCTCCATTTACATGACACTAGCTACATGAACCATGGTGTACAGCAATGAAAATGACTACATTCCTCTAGATGGAAGCCCACTCATTCTGATGAGGATCCTTAGGTCTGTACCTCCACAATCACATACTGATGGTCTGTCGTAAGGCTAGACCAGGTATGCCCAACCTGCGGCCCTCCAGCTGTTGCAAAACTACATACACATGAGAGAAAAGTCATCCAAAAACTGGCGGGATTGTCTGACCTTCTAATGTGTATGAGATCCTCCCAACTTTTGCTAACCCACCAATACACATGCACACTTGGCTTGGCTGAGCATGCATGTGTCCTGAACAGGAAGAGAAGGGAAACCTACAGCCAGACACCTCTGTCTAAGACTTATACCCCACAAACAAAAGGATCTAATAACCGGATCCTTATCTCCCCCCAAATCTGCTGTAAGGAGAGAGCCAGGAGGCCCCCATATACATTAGATGGTCCTGCCAAAATATATCTGATGTGTATGTCCAGCATTAAACCCCTCTCTACTTAAAACACATGCGTGCATGCACAGAACTATGATTCACAATGGTAAAGTTGGTGGTTATTTTTATTTTTTTATATAAAATTCAAATTAGAATCAAATCATTAAAAATTTAGATTGACGTGCAATTTGAAGTTTTACAAAATTTGGGTTGAATTTGATCCGTTTAGAATCGATTCACTCATCATTACCAGGAGAACAGCCACAGGCAACTTGCGTAATGACTATGGTTGTGGTAACCACCATTTTACTATGATTGTCCTGAGGGTCCCTGGTCTTATTGCTGGGGGGTTTTCACTCTGGCATTCAGAAGAAGAAAATGACAAACCAGTATCAGATTTCCTCCTGGCGATTTCGGGTTTAATGGTCTTTGTCGCTAATGGACACCTGATCTGTGTTTTGTGTCGCTATATTCCTTTCTGTTATGTATATAAATAAGGGGACACTTAAGATGAATGCACAGGTCACCGAGAGCCTGGAATGCCGGCCACACTACAAAGGAAACGTCTCTAAAAAAGATAAACTGCGCTCGTTCTAGCAAATCAGTCTTCCCAGAAGTGAAAAATATGTGAAAATCACCAAAATATATTCCTGCCAGGTATGTAGATGCTCGATGGACTCCAGTGTACACAGGGGTATACATACTACAGAAGGAACCCATTCTGTTGCTATAGGGTAAAGAAAAGGACCCAAATTACCCAAGCCCCATGCCCTTTCCGAGGGGCTATGTGATAACACACCGGTGGTCATATCCAGGGGTGCACCACCAATGTGGCCAGGTGAGGCGATCGCCTCAGGCACACCAGGTAGGGTCAAGAGAGGGGCACCGAAGGGCCATGGGCTGAAGGGAACGGGTTAGGTTATGAAATCGGCATTGGGGAAGGAGGGAGTTTTTGCCTCAGGCAGCAAACAGATTAGGTGCACCCCTGGTCATATCCACAATCACATCAAAAAAGTACAGGGGAAACAGTCCGAGGATTGCGCCAACAAAGGCAACATGTGACAGACTCTCCTGTCCTGGCATGGTGTGGGAAAGATTTGGGTTGGCACAACTTGGCAAATGTTCCATTGAGCTTGGAGTGGTCCATGTACCTCTAGATGCCTTTGTCAGAGGGCCCTGGGATTGGCTCTGTAATAGACGTGGCTGAAATCTGAAGAAGGGATGGAAAGGCGCCCGCAAAAATCTGCAGCTGGACAAAGTTTGATGACATAAACCAGCAGGGGGCACTACATTATGCTGCTGGGCCCACCGAGTGTGGTAAGGAAATACCCTATAGGACAACTCTTCTAATATCTATGTCTTCCTTCAGACACACGTATATAACATAACTAGACATTGAGTCTGTCTGACATGATGGTGACATATAAGGAAACACAGAGCCCTCAGACGCTGCACTAAAACCTGCTCCTTCTTAATTCCTGGAACTAAAACCTTTGTGAAAAGTAACACAGATCTGTAACTTGCTGTCGGAGTCAGGAAGGTCTTTGTCTTGAGAGGCTACGCTGGAGACTGAAGGAGAAAGGCACACAACATTGTGCCACTATTGTGTTGCAAATTAGATGAGAAAGGGTTAACATGTGCTTCTGTAGCAACATGAGGGCTAAGTGAAGGCAGGTGACAATATGGGTGACCCATCTGGTTTATGCTGTCCGCATTTCAGAATATTGCAGACAGTATGAGAATGACAAGAAAATAGTGACACCTAGTGGTCAATGTATTATGAAAATGTAATAATATTAATCTTTATTTATATAGCGCCAACATATTCCGCAGTGCTTTACAGTTCAGGGGTTCATGTACAAACAGAGTCATAAATAACATAGCAACGGACAGGTCAATTATTACAGCAAGAGGAATGAGGACCCTGCTTGCAAGAGCTTACAAGCTATGAGGAGATAAGGGTGACACAGAAGGTAAAAGTGCCTGTTCTGTACAATCGTCCAGCCATTTTAGGAGACTAGGGGAGCAGATATAAAGCTGCATGAGCAAGTCACCAGCTAATATATGAAGTGCTTCTGGGTGTGGTGGAGAGTTTGGTGGAGGATCAGGTTCAGGAACTGATGATAAATGGTCTAACATACTGTATGAAGAGGGGTTAGATCAGGGGATGTGAGAGGCCACCCTAAAAAGATGTGTTTTTAGGGAGCGCCTAAAACTGTGGATATTGTGATTTAACATAATTTCTTGGGGTAGGGCATTCCAGAGAACTGGTGCAGCTCGGGAGAAGTCTTAGAGATGGGAGTGAGAGGTTTGGATTATGGTAGATCTCAGTCATAAGTCATTGGCAGAACAGAGAGTACAGGTAGTGTGGTAGACAGAGATGAGGCAGGAGATGTAGGGGGTGCAGCACTGTGGAGAGCTTTGTAGGTGAGGACGAGCAGTTTAAATTGGATTCTATACTTTATGGGCAACTAGTCCAATGACTGGCAGAGGGCAGAGGCATCGGAGTACAGGTTGGACAGAGAGACATTGGAGAGAGGAAAGTCTGGTGAGGGGGAGGCAAATTAATAGTGTGTTACAGTAATTGAGGAGGGAATGGATCAGGGCAACCATGAGAGAGTTTTTGTTGTTTCGATTCTAGAGATGTTTTTAAGGTTCAGGTGACATGAGCGGGCAGGAGACTGAATATAGGGGGTGAAGGAAACATCAGTGTCAAAAGTTATCCCAAGACAACAGGCGTGCTGCCTAGGAGTGATGATGGTGCCCAAGGGCGGATTGGCCATAGACCTTACAGGGAAATTTCCCGGTGGGCCGATGCCCAGGGGGCCACATCGGCCCTCCCCACAGCCGGCCAGTGGAAGTTTTTTGGGATGTACTTTGTGCTGCTGACAGTATATTGTGAAGGACTGTGGTATTTGGCTCTGTTCTGATGGTATAATATGCCACAATATGGTATTGTTGGCCCTGCTTTCCATCAATTTGGACCCAACTACAAAATGGGGCCACTTTTAGTATTTTTTCTAGGGCCACTTTAAGTTCCCAGTCCGCTCCGGATGGTGCCGCACACTTAGAAGGAGATATCAGGTTTGTGTAGGTTTGTAGATGGAGAAAACACAAGAAGTTCAGTTTTTGAAAGATTCAGTTTCAGATAGAGAGAGGACATGATGTTAGAGATGGCGGAGAGACAGTCACTGGTGTTCTGTAATACAGCAGGGGTGATATCAGGGGATGAAGTGTATAGTTGTGTGTCATCAGCATAGAGATGGTACTGAAAGCCAAATGTGCTGATGGTCTGTCCAATTGGGGCTGTGTACAGAGAGAAGAGGAGAGGGCCTAGGACTGAACACGGAGGAAGCCCAACAGCAAGAGGAAGAGGAGAAGACCGATAGATTGGAGAATGATGAGTAGCAGATGGTGGTCTACAATCTACAAATGATTACATTATTATATTAAACTACATGCGTTGATTACTGTGAATTTTTTGCCAAGGCTCTTACAGGTGTAAATGTTGTTATGTATCTCACAGACATACTCGACCCATGTTCGAACCACATTTTTTGCAGATCATACATGGACTTATTTCTATGGGTCTGTAAAAATATATGGACAGCACACGGATGTCATCCATGCACTGTCAACACCCCTTTGTGGCTGTTCCACAAATTTTAGAACTTGTCCTATTCCGTTTTGCGGAAAAGAATAACCATTTCTATAAGGAAATTGTTGCATGCCTCATCATAAATTAGGGGAACCTAAGGCAGTCTGTGCACCTAGAGAGAAAAACTAGTCCAGCCCCCAGGGAGTTAATGTTAGTAAATTTGTTGGGGCTAGAGTCCATGCCCCCAACAAACTCCCTGCTCTGCCACATCCCGCCCAACTGCTGAAGATGCTGTAAAACCGTGGGACTAAATATTGTTGCACAGCCAGTTATAAAAGGGACCTGTGATCAGTGAGAAATCGCAAGGAAGATAAATATATCTTTAAGGTACAGATATTAATCTATCGTCCACTATGTGGAGGAGCAGTGAGGGCAGACACCCAGCACCTCCCAGCCCATCTTTCCTAGTCAGTAATGCACTGTACTGTATTAAGAAGACAGATGTGCCTTAACAACACAAGAAAGTTTTCTAGTATAAATGTGTGATTTCTCTAAATAAAGTATATATAAGAAGAGACGATCCCTATCTCTGTCCCTACACATTAACAAGTAAAAAAAAAAAAACACAACAGTTACACTTTAAAGGTCTAATATAACATTGTGTCAAATACGAAATATGGCACCTACGCAACAAACATGACATGTTTTTCTCTTTTCCAGGTCAGTGGATTGTAACATTGACTAAAAATTCAGACTAGCACACAGAATTACGGAAGGGACCCAATGTTTGCCAATATGACCCGCTGTTATCTAGAAGGATAACCTTTACCCTCACTAGACCTTGTAGAAGTCATTATAGAGCAATAGTGGCAGCCTAATGAAGGTTCAGTCAACCTCTAGTAATCCAGTATATACATCAGTGGCCGTGTTATCAGCCTTACACTACATTACTCTGATAAGCTACTTTGTGTTTTCTGTGTATGAAGGTGAAGGGATCACATACTAGTGTTCCCCCATGTATGTGTGTGACACATAGACTATGCAAAAAGCAAAAAATGCTCTAGACGGACGGAGCCTGCTCGATGGTGGTAGAGGCCCCGGGGCATGTACCGTTTTTTGCCTTCCTATAACCCAGATCTTATTCCTAAAAAAGACTGTGAGGGAGATTTATCAAGTCTGTTAGGGTAGTTTTTGTAGCATACAAATTTTGCAAGGGATATCTGAGTGCGACATTTGGTGCATATTTTAGGCTACTTTCACACCAGTGTTTTTGCTGGATCCGTCATGGATCAGAAAAAACGCTTCAGTCATAATAATACAACCATCTGCATCAGTTATAAATGGATCCGTTTGTATTATCTTTAAAATAGCCAAGACTGATTCATCATAAACTCCATTGAAAGTCAATGGGAGACGGATCCGTTTTCTATTGTGTTGGAGAAAACAGCTCTGTCCCCATTGACTTAACATTGTGTGTCAGGACGGATCCGTCTTGCTCTGCACCACATCGCGGACAGAAAAACTTTGCTTGCACCGTTATTCTGTCCGAAATGTGGACACAACCAAACGGAACAGAATGCATTTTGGAGAACTCCGTTTCGTTCAGTTCAGTTTTGTCCCCATTGAAAATGAATGGGGACAAAACGGAAACATTTTCCCCCGCTACTGAGATCCTATGACGGATCTCAATAGCGGAAAAGGAAAGCACAAGTGTGAAAGTAGCCTTAGCGACATTAGGTGAGCCTCAACACGTCCAAAAAGTGGAGTGAAAAGTGGGTCAGGATTTCAGACTAGAACAGCTTTAAGGCTAGGGCTACACGGCGACACTGGTCACGCGAGGGCTGTAGCGGTCAGGATCGCAGAGTGGATGTGATCCTATAGATATTAATGGGATTGAAGCCAGTCGCAAAAAAAAATCCAACACTGTGGGATTTTTTGCGACTCACACTGCAATGCCATTAATTTCTATGGGATCACCGCTACTCTGTGATCCTGGCCGCAACATTTGTTGCGTGATCAGTGATGCTGTGTAGCCCTAGCCTAAGTGTCACTTGTGATTTGCAACATTTTCAAAAGTCGCCAAAATGTTGCATCTCCACGCCACACCGCGTGCACCACATTGCACTTGAGCCAAATATATTCTTACTGTGCGCCATTTCAAAAGTTTAGCTCAACCTCACAAAACTAAGACAGACTTAATACTGACACCAAAACCACCGCAAATGATAAATTCCCCCTTGTTTTTTTTCACTAGTATTTTCCCAATATCATAGAACTTCAAGTCTCCTGGGCAGACCTGCAAAGGGAAGGACATTTACTTGCTCCCCGGTGCTGGGCACCAGCTTCTTCTCTCCACAGCCTCGGCTGCCTCACTTGGGTTCCCCACTGTTAACGTCCATTTTGGCACTGCTGCAGCTAATCGCTGGCTGTAGTGGTGACCTGCTCCCCTTGCATAATGTCAATTTGTCACGTGATGCAAGGGGAGCAGACAATCACTGACTGCAGCTGTGTCAAAGTGGATGTCGACAGCGGAGACCCAGCAAAACAGCAGACGCTGGGAGAGAAGGAGCTGGGACACAGTGCTGGGGAGCAGGTAAGTATTCTTTCCTTTGTAGGACTGCCCAGGAGGTGAGGTTTGCCAAACTCTACCTCAAAGATGGCATACTCCTTTAAGAAATCCACATTCAAGATGGAGCAGTTCAATTCTTCAGTTCAGGGTGAATTGCTATGAAATCAATAAGCTAAATACACAGCTAAAGAAATTTTATCAGCCAAATGCCCAAAACCAAAGCTGAAAAAAACACCACTGAAAAGATTAACCCCTGGCCCCAGCTTACATGGTAGATTACAAGGATTTATTTACTTTCCCTTTAAGACAGGTAACACCACAAAGGTTGCTTAATAACAAGGCATATCATTAAAGGATTATTTAAATCATCCTTGATCTGCCCAAACACTCATTAAATACCATAGACAACTTGACCTCGTTTCTCTTATACCTCAGTGCTCTTGTCTAATATTCTCTCTAGAGATGAAGACTTCTTGAGGGATTGTTTGACCTGAGATCCATACTGAACGCCATCAGGAGCTTTTTTCTTAGCTGAAGTGTTTGAATTAAAAAGTTGGATTCTTGCTGCCACTAAACCAGCGGCCACCACCACCATCTCAACTTCACTGTTGGATCCAGGTGAAGTACTATAATTCAGAGTGGTGAAGTTTTTTCAGGTAACTCTCTCCAGAAGTGCTGTAGGGCTTTTCATCCTGCAAGTTCCACGTCCTGGTCCACAGGCCCTTCATTTTCTGTTATTAGATCCAGGCAAGTATAAAATGGATGAAGACCAAGGATATCAATCCCTTCAGTCGTGTAAAAAAAAATGTCAAGGGTCAGCCTTATTTTATATTAGCCATAAAAAAGGTTTCAAAAAGTTGACCAAATTTGAAGCCTGTCAACACAGCTGCTCACATCTCCAGCTGTGGCAGCATACATCCAACCTCTAGATGTTTGTAGATGTGACTGTCTATGTCAAGCAGCACTTATTGCAGTGACTAAGGCTTCACGAATATGAATCACCTTTGATACTATTAGTGCCAGAGGAATCTACTGACAGATATATTGGGCGATCTTCCTGAACACAATTAGTAGTGTTATCTGTTATGACCGTGATCTCCGTGGAGACCTGTTTATGGGCTTACTGATAAACTATATGGCACTATAGAAGTATTTGGGAATATGGGAATCCTAAGTACAGGTCCTTGACTTGTTCTCTTCCAGCATTTTCCGTCACTCGGTCTTTGTTGCTACTAATCATGGCTAACAGGGTGGTGGGTAGGTGGCCTGACCATCTGCTCATTATGGGAATGGCTCATGAGACCATCGCCAGAGGGGGCTCATAGCCTTTCTGGCTATAGCACCTAGGGCATGCATTAAAGGGGTTTCCAGCCCTACACAATTGTCCTTTTTTAGGATAGACTATCAATATCAGATTGATGGGGTCTGACTCTCAGTGTCCCTCTCAATCAGCTGATCCAGTGTCCCTTTCACTGTTTACCTGGCACAGCTCTGTACTTTTGGTAGTGGATATGCCTGGTACTGCAGCTTACCTGAATAGGACTGGGCAGCAGTGTGCTGTAATACCAGACACAGCCACTACCAAAAGTATGGAGCTGTGCCATACAAACAATGACTCAGCTGATCAGTAGGGGTGGCGTCAGTCAGGTCCCCACCGATCTGAGATATGGATGGCCTATTCTCGGTGATCAATTTTGTAACATAGCTGGATAACCCCCTTTAAATTTTACAATATGTGAGGTAAATGTAGTGTACTAACTCAAAGGTATGATAGCCATATTGTTAGTAGGAGCCCATGACCCGTAACACCCTGGGGCCTGTGCCACTCTCAGCCTGACCCAAGGAATAAGGCTACGTGAGCTAGGACCCATCAACTATATGAACCATAAGTGTCCCTCTTTGACCATCCAAGAAGTTGAGAGGTATGGAAGAGGAGTCAGTGACATATTTACGGCCAGTGATTAGAATTGTTTGGGGGTTTTCCCTCAAATAATCAAAAGTGACGCACAAGATGCTCATCGAGACATTTCATACTGGAGCTCCATTTGTTGCAAACAAGTGCTATGTGTGTTTCCCGTCATGTAATATGCAGCATATCATATCTAAAGTTTTCGGGTTTCTGTAAATATCACTTGGGTTGGTCAATTCTGTATCTTTGTCTATCAATTCCTCCTAATTTAAAAGATCTCTGCTTCTTGTCACTGAAAGTTACCCTATGGTTGTCTAGCTCTACCTTGTGATCAAGGTAGAGCAAGCAGAGGTCTTGAAATGCGTTATGTACTGGTAGACAATGTATATTGGAAAACTGATGAACTTTCCATTATACATAGATTTATTATTATATATTTTAATTTTTTTGGTTTATATATTTACTATATTTTTACTTGTAGCTTTATTAATATATTTCACAATACAGCACATATTTTACAGTACAGTATAGATATAATCCAAAGGTCATCGCATCATTTAAATATGAACCGAATGAGCTGTAGTTATAGTTCAAACTCAGCACGTATGAATTCTGTTAATTAATGTAGATCTAAAGAGGAAATACACAACATATATTCTAGCTTTCCATTACTGAAGTGCATCTGCTGCTTTTATATGGCGCAAATATGTGTAGGAACATACAGCCTATAAGTGTCGCCGAGGCACAAGGCACAAAGTGCCTCAAGCATCTGCAATGTCAATAATCTTAATCCTAATATTCTATAAAATGGCATAACAAGTGCAGAAACATAACGGAAAGGGTAGTGCTGAGCTGACGAGAGGTAACAAATGGCATTCAGTAAAAAGGCAATGGATTCCAAGCCTGAATTGATCTCTCAGATGGTTGTACTCAAAATGCGTTTCATTAAAGAATCATTTTATGTTGACTTAGGGGGTTGTTTAATTTAGAAAACCCATTATTTCAGTTACCCTTTTAGTGAATCCTGAATTAAGAGTTCTGCATTCACTTATCAAGAACTCACCAATTCAAAAAAGTTGGGACGCTGTGTAAAACGTACATAAATGTAAATAAAAACGGCATGCAGTGATTTGTAAATCTCACAGACCCATATTTTATTCCCAATAAAACACATCAGATGTTGAAAGTGAGACATTTTACCATTTCATGAAAAAAATAACCAGAGTAGACCAATTACTGGAGTTTTGGGAGAGGGATGTTTTCTCATTCTTGTCTGATGTAGTCTATCTGCTCAACAGTCCATGGTCTCCTTTGCGGATTTTTCGTTTCATGATTCGCCAAATGTTTTCTATTGGTGAAAGGTCTGAACTGCAGGCGGGCCAGTCCAGCATCCAGGCTCTTCTTCTGTGACGCCATGCTGATGTGATTTGTCTTGGTGAAATATGCAAGGCCTTCTCGGAAAGAGGCATAGTCTGGATGGGAGTATATGATGTTCTAAAACCTCTATATACTTTTCAGCATTGATAGTGCCTTATCAGATGTGTAAGCTGCCCATGCCATAGGCACTAATGCAACCTCATACGGTCAAAGATGCAGGTTTTTGAACTGTGTGCTGATAACAAGCTGGATGGTCCCTCCCTTCTTGAGTCTGCAGAACACAGTGTCCGTGGTTTCCGAAAAGAATTTCAAATTGTGATGCATCTGACCACGGAACAGTTTACCATTTTGCCTAAGTCCATTTTAAATGAGCTTTGGCCCAGAGAAGACAACATTTCTGGATCATGTTGATATATGGCTTCTTCTTTGCACAGTTTTAAAAGGGTTTCCAAGACTTTAATACTGATGACCTATCCTCAGGATAGGTCATCAGTATCTGATCGGTGGGAGTGCGACGCCTGGGACCCCTGCCAATCAGCTGTTTGAGAAGGCAGCGGAGCTCGCAGTAGCGCCGAGGCCTTTTCTCAGCTTTGCCTAGGCCATGTGACGTCACATTTATTGAGCGAATCATGCATTATTTTATTCACTGAACATTCGCCAAACTTTTCCTAAGATTCGTATATTCGACAAATAGATTAGTTGAATATGCATACAAAATAGACGTAATTATATGGCTTTTAGCGAACATTTGCGCACTAATAACGAACGTTCAGGTAAAAAAGGTACGCAACCTCTTTGAACACGTACGCATGAGCGTACAAATTGCGTACGAATCCTCAGAGTACTATTGTCTAGCGGTTACGTAATATGCAGGCACACACACACAAGTTGAGAGCCGCGCGGCGTGCACTCCTCAGAGGTAGAGCGAAGTTTTACAAATGGCATCCAGGCGATCATCAGCATTTAGCTCTGCAGAGCTGAAATACATGATCCGGCTGATGGACCGGCAGGATTACGATGGCACACACCGCTACCCGAACCAGCATAAAAAGGAGGTGATCCAGCAGGTGATCCGAGGCTTGCGCCATCGTTTCGACACCGCGCGGACCCCGGCCCAGATCCAGCAGAAATGGTCCGATCTGAAGTTCAAGTGCCCAGAGCGGCTTAATGAGATCGGCGCAGAGATACGGCAGGGTGAGTATTGCGAATACTACTAGTAGATGCTCCGGCTACAGGTCTTTTGGCACTTCTGCCCTGTGCCACCTTCTCTTTTTTTTTTTTTTAGAGCTCGAGGTCTGGCTGGAACTGGACCCCTTTTGCTTATCCATTCCAGACATTTTTCAATTCACTCTGTGACCCTGCAGCTGGTCTTTGTCCCTGTATCTCCCTGTCTCTCTCTCCCTGCCTAATTACTAGCCCTGAACTGGCCCTGCACTTGCTCTGCAGTATCCCTGATATGTGTAATATGGATTCCCCAATTTTCACAAAACAGGTCTTAGAGTCTCAGAAGTTCACACACAGTGCTTCTGCTCACCTCAGCAGTCGCAGCAGAAGTGATGCGTCACTGGCTTACCGAGCCTGAGCCAATCAGAGCAAGCCCTGCCCACTAGGTCAGGTGACCGCTTTCTTCCCAGGCTTTTGCGCACGATAAATGAACTAACAGTAAAAGTTCGCTAATGAATTGAATTCGTACGCAACAGTGTATAGAGTAACTTATATGTAGCAATAGCGTATAATTTATAGGACAACAACGTAGCGAATGCGTACAAAGCAGAAGCAAATCACCTAATATTCGGATTCGCTTCGCAGCTGAAAATTTCCAAGATTCGATACGAATCAACGAATCGCTTCGCTCATCTCTAGTTACATGGTCTAGGTGCACCTCAGCCATGAAATAGTCATAAAGTCATAAAATAGTAAAATGTCTCACTTTCATCTGATAAGTGTTCTATGATCTATTGGGAATAAAATCACTGCATTCTGTTTTAATTTTCATTTATTTACACAGAAATCCAACTTTTTTTGGAATTGGGGTTATACATGCATTACACGGGCAACCCTTAAATCTGAATGGGTGAAGTGTAATGTTTAATTTCTCCTATGGTAGCGCTGTGGGGAAATTGGACCCTTGCTCCTGGACTCCCTAAAGATAACAGCTTTGGGACATCTGTTCGTTTGCTGCACTACTTCTTCCATTGCTTTGCAGATTTCCCCTTAATGAAGAACAGGCCATTTTAGGATGACGGTTCCAGTTTACTGTCATTCCATGATATCTGGTTACACCCTTACAGGTGACGGAAACCTGTCCACTGTTTTTACAGGTATCTCCATATGTTATACTTGACACCTAATTAAACAAGTGGCCGGCTGCTTCCTCTGTTCCATGTGACTGAATCTGCTTTACAACCCAGCTGCTGACCCAACTGAGAGGACGGGTAATCCTATGTGATCAATCTTACATTACAGTGCACTCTGGGGAGTTAGAGCTGGGAATATTTTTAATATGTAACACCCCCCCTACACACCTTCCCAGTTATAATCATAATTCTAAGCTTTTTTTTTTCCAGTAATTAAGTGCACAGGTGTGCTGAAAAATAACTGACACATCCTAAGACAGAATACTGACATCTAGTGGTCAACTATTCATGAAAATAATTGGCGTGTGACTGGCTACAATTGCGGCAGGTGTGTGAGGATGTTGGTATTTGCCCGTCAAAGGCTGGAGAGGCAGTCAATATACCCAATTTTAGAGCTTTAGGCTAGAGGACATTGAAGACTACAGAACTTTTTCACTGCATTGCTGAAGTTATGACTTCCAGGACAATGAGGATATGATCCAATGGTGCGGCTAGCAGTGAGTGCCATGCCACACCGACCTGCAGCAGCCAATGGCTGCACAATTTTGCAGTAAAACTGTGCAGTCATTGGCTGCCTGAGTGGATGTGGCTTAGCAGTATGCGACCAGACGCGCCAATGGGTTGTACCCTAACTTGCAGGGTCAGGAGACATACACATTGTGTTAGAGCAGGTAGTAGTTTATATCCTTCATCTTCATTGTAGGTGCCAACTCTACCAGTTCCTGTTTACAAATGAATGGTAAGAACATAATCCACACATTAATCATCATACTGGTCATATGCAATTAAACCCCGCTTACTATGTAATGTGACTACACCCTGTTTAGTTTAGCTGATTTATCCCTACGTAGAAACCAGGAAACTCGGTCTAAAATTATACCCAACTCATCACCCCTCTATAAGCCAGGGCATGAGTGGTTCTTGCCTTGAAGGGCCTGGTCCACTCATTTGTTTGCCAGTAGTGGCCACTGTAGAAGAAATGTATTCTGTGGCACAACTTGTGGCAAAATCCACCGTGTCAAATAATCTGCCATGTCTCATCTCACACTTGTAGTGACAGATGGTGTATAGATGAATGATCGGCCATAACACTTCTGATTTATTATTGTTGGACAAAAGACCCATGAACATTAAAGAGCCAAAGAAAGTAAAGGAGATGGTCACCATTGGTCACCAATGAGGAACAGATGAAAACAACCAACATCTCCAACCAGGGACGTAGCTAAAGGCTCATGGGCCCTGGTGCAAGAGTTCAGCTTGGCGGGCCCCTTCCCTCAGTGCTTTGTGTGTCTTCTTATGTGGCACAAGGGTCTTTGGGCCCCCTCAGGCTCCTGGGCCTGGTAGCGACTGCTACCTCTGCAACCCCTATAGCTACGCCCCTGTCTCCAACCTCATATACTAAGGATATCTATTGATGATGTTGGTCATCACGAATAATCATTTGAATAATATGTCCTATCATCCACTAACCATTGTCCATTAATGCCTACATCTGTCTGTTCATTGTATACTAAGGGGGCGATGAATTATTCAACAGGACACTACAGATGAGGAGTGAAGTTCACAGCTTGGCATATTGTATATTGGGACTGCGTTCTTATGTCACATTTAAATCACTGGGTACATCATGGGGGTGAGCAGCATGATGGACCATGACATCCTCAAATCACCTGGATTCTAGTTTCATGAAATGATCAAAATACACATACAATGGTTCACATTTATGAAGATGACTGCGCCTAGCCAATGTCCTAAAATGTGCCAAACATGGACATTTTGGGGAGTGGAAAGGAGGAGTGAGAGTGGCACAAAATTCTGTCATAAACTAAACCAACGGATAGATGATAGAAAGTTAGACAAAACTGTCTATTTCTGCACCACATTTATCATCCAGCCTGAGCTACCATGATAAATTTGGCCAGTGGCCTAACTAGAACAGACTGGGCCCCACAGCAAATTTTTGTACGCCCCCAACCCCTCCACACCCACCAGCAGCCCCTTCCATAAAACTCGGCTCCACTCACTTGAACCATTTTGAAGGCACACTGACACAAGGCAGCACCTATGGCAGGGATGGCCAAACTGTGGCTTTCCAGCTTTTGCAAAACTACAACTCCCAGCATGCTCAGACTGCCTACAGCTATCAGCAGACAGCAGGACATGGTGGGAAATGGGAATTGTAGTTTTACAACAGCTGGAGAGCCGCATGTTGGCTATCCCTGACCTATGGTGAATCACTGGCATAACTTTCAATACCTGAAAAGGTTTTGACATGGGCCGAGGATTGGGAGAATTAGAGTGCACCCACAGTGGTGGAATTTTCCAGGAGAAGTCTTGATATTATGTATTTTCTGGCAGAAAATTCTTCCACGAGTGAGTGTACCCTTACTGGGAACCTTCCTATGAGCACTCATTCCCTATAACTGCCCAGTGTGAAGATGCCACTGATCACCTGATGAACAAGCAGATGCTTTTTCGGCAGCAGCATATTTCCATGTATAAACAGGGATGTGGTGCCAACAAACAATGAATATGTATGGGGATGAACCGGATCACAGTAGCAATCATCATAGAATGCAATGACTACTGCGCGTCAAATACAGCCAAAGAGCGAGCAATTAAACTTCTCCATTATCGATGATTGCTCCCTGCCCACTTGAAATCCTTCCTCCAGTGGTGATCACTGTACGATGACATGTTGTCCTGCACTTTATGACCACAGCAATCAGTGATGTGTCATCTAAATAACATTACTAAGGTGGCAACGACTGGGTGACAACGTGATGAGCAGCATTGACCATGAAAGGCGGTGCGGTCCCCTAGGAACCAGAATGATGCAGAAAATTATAGAATCTATTTTATTTTTACTATTCTGAGAATGCAGGATCCTGTTCTAGAGAAGAAGAAGTTCTTGAGGGCATACACGGGGACTGGACACTGCAATGTCAGTTACTGCAACGTTCCCTGAAAACTCAGGATCCTTGAAAAACGATCAGCAAACACATTACAGACTTTGCGTATTAGACTGGGCAAACCAGTCCTGAGGAAAGTCTGCCTTATATCCAAACCTAATAACTTTGGTCAAATAAACAGGTGATAGAGAGATTTACTGTTATGTCTGCACTATGGACCCACAAGGATCAAAACAGAGAATCCAAAATGTCCTCCGCAGACCACCTCACCCTGACTGTCATTAGGAATTGTATATCCAGTATAAACTGTATTGGAATCTAAATTGTATAAAACATTTGGGGTATCTGATCCTCGCATAGGACCATAGAGTCAGCTGGGATAGTGGGTTAGGCATGGGTTCACAAATTAACTATAGCACCACCTAGTGTCAGAACCATCATAAATGTTGTATCGTTGCTTATTAAATGCTCCCAGGACTGATTCAGAGGACAGTCATTGCCATCCATGTTTTACACATGCAAGCACGCATCATTATCATCCAATTTCCATCCCAGATGTCTAGATATGTCCTTGTTTTGTGGACAGAAATCAGAACAGCCATCTGAATCTGGCCTTAAGAGCAATGTTGCATTGAATCCATCGTCAGATAACCTAAAGTTATGGGCTGTTTCCGACTCTGCCTTGACAGATGATGGTGGGGGAGATTATGTTTGGGTATGTTGACTTTTATTGTCTGATCCCTTCAATTCTACAGGGACAGGTGTTTGGTATAGCTTTCTTCACTCCCCATTGAAAATTCATAGACAATTGGCCAGGCCAAACACATATGTTTATGGAGGAGTCGTGAAAGATAGATGTGAGCCACGTGAGATTTTGGTCGCCATCTATTGAAGTAATATGGGCGCCTTTATACAACTAAGGGCTCTTTCACATGACCGTTAGGGATTCCGTTCAGGCTTTCCGTTATAACATCGTTATAATGGAAAGAAATGGAATCCATAGGACGGAAATCAAAACGGACACCTTTAAGAGGAATTCCGTTTTGATCCGTCATAATAGAAGCCTATGGGAAAGCATAACGGATCCGTCTGGTTTCCGTTATGCTAGACGGAAAACAAAGTCCTGTTGACAGGATGTTATAACGGAAAGCCTGAACGGAATCCCTAAGGTTGATGTGAAAGAGCCCTAAATTGTGATAAAACAGGTAATCCAATATTCCAGAAAGTCTGAAAATCTGGCGCTTTTTTCCATCATAGAGCTTCAATATATGACAAGGAGGCTGAGCAGAACAGTTCTGATTAATAAAAAATCTGAAGATTTTGGGTTAAACAGGTTGTGTCACTTCAGCAAACAACATTTATATGCAGAGAAAGTTAATACAAGACACTTACTAATGTATTGTTATTATCCATATTGTCTCCTTTGCTGGCTGGATTTTTCTATCACATTATACACTGCTCATTTCCATGGTTACGACCACCCTGTACTCTATCAGTGGTGGCCGTGCTTGCATACTATAAAAAAACACCAGCCCATGTCCCGGCCACCAGAGAGGCCAACATTTTTCCCTATAGTGTGCAAGCACGGCCACCACTGATGGATTGCAGGGTGGTCTGTAACCATGGAAACGAGCAGTGTATAATGTGAATCCAGCCAGCAAAGGAAACAATATGAATAATAAAAATACATTAGTATTTGCCTTGTATTAACTTTCTCTACATGATAAATGCCACTTGCTGAAGTGACACAACCCCTTTAACTGTGTTTTTCATTACCCTTACAAGTTCTATATAGCTGTCTACTACTGATAATCTAGAATATTTGATAATTCTACACATATTAGGTTATGTCAGTGTGAAATTAAAGGAATTTCTCTATTTATACATACTTTACACCTGGTGATCTAGAATATTTCACAGTCCAGTAACATAGTAAAGTCTATTAATGTCAAATTAAAGGGATTTTACTGTAAATGTTTCTGGAGGTTCTTTGCCATATCAGATAAAGTATTGGTCATGGCGGTGGGGGCAGGGATTTTTAAAGATGTCCCGTCACTTTCAGACATCGCCTGCACTACAGTCAGCCTTTCTGCTGCCTGCCATGGCTGATTCAGGAAATGTCTTTTATCAAGGAGGGTCAGGTTTATCATCCTTAGTCCGTATAACTACATGGAGGAGCAAAGTCCCAGGGCAATGAGATATATTTCAGCATTTATTTGGTCATCAGCCTAGTGCACAGCCTTGTACAGAGCACTGCGGAGCAATAAACATGATGACACTGCTGCCGGCATATGCTAGCGCCAGAAACCCGCGCGTCATTAGGAAGATATGGCAATAATTACAACTAATCTCTCCTGTCTTAAGGACTGCTTCACACTGCTATAACCAGCCGTCACGAGAATGCCATGGCGCATCGGTCAAAATGCACATGAACTGCTAGGATGTGCATCACTGTGGACGGTGATACACAAGAACTGACAATCTGCTGCTATTAAAGGGGAATTCTACTACGGTATAAATAAAGATTAAAGGGGCTGTCCAGGATTAGTCACTTTTTATCTAGAAACAGCACGACCCTCATCCACAGGTTGTGTGTGGTATGCAGCTCAGCCCTATTCACTTTAAACCCACAGTCACTATGTCCAATAGTCAATGAGAAGCATTTGTAATGCGCTCTGATACACTGTAACAAGCCATGCCTCTGTATCGGTTGGACATGATCAGGACAGAATTTCTGCCTCTGGATGTAACACGCAAAAATTGTAACAAATGTCGAGGAACTGAAACGGAATGTATATGTGAAAGTTGCAGCATATCTCATCATATAGGGGAGAGAAGCTGAGTTCTGTGATGTACACATTTTATGATTTCTGAGTAAAACACAGCGTAAAGCCTCATTCACACGTCAGTGTTCCAATGACGTGTGCTGTACGTGTTCTCCACAGATGGCACACGTCCCCATTCATTTTAATATCTGCAGACAGACATCAGTGTTTTAGCACGGTCCGTAGGTCCTTGTTTTTAGCACAGATGCATGCTCTATTTTGTCCGTGTTCACGGATCCATCACGCCCATTATAGTCTATGGGTCCGTGAAAACCACAGATGTTACACAGACAGCTAAAAACGTAAACACGGACCAAACAGGGATCCTTCACGGACATCTTCACGGATGCATGCGTGATATAAACAAAACACATTCACCTGCTTCCCACCAGCACTAAGGGCCCAATCCACGCTCCTTCCTGCTCCCCACCAGCACTGAGGGCCCAAACCACGCTCCTTCCGCTTCCTGAACTTTATACTGCACTGAACCGAGTGGCAGGGTGTAGGTAGGGTCGGTATTTTTTGCTGGGAAAGGTGGCCACCCTAGGTGTAGGTGAGTATATTTTTAGGTACAGTGCAGTACTGTCCAAATTTAAACATGGAAATAAAGATGGACATGCCCTTAAAGTTCAAGGGTAGAAACCTGACAGATTTCTTGGCTAGACAGCTCTACAAGGGGTTCTTTGAAGTGACCGTCAAGGCCAGGAACAGGCTAGTTCCTGTCATTTTGGAGCTGATCCAACATGTCTCCTATTGAAACTATAGGAAAGCAGTCCTCTGAAACATTGTGCTCAGGTCACGGTATTTGTTCTAAGCGAGACAGCAGGAAACAAGGCAAATCAGCCAGAGGAAATGGAAAGAGCAGATCAACCAAGGCTACCGCTTCACACCACAAACAGCCATAGTCTGCTGAAGGTGTAACTGAAAATCTGGAGCCTTGATACAAAATCTATCACAGCTATAGCTACTTATATTCCACTTAAAGAAAACAAGTCCCTAAGGATTTTGAGCTTTTGGTGCATTTTTTGCTAAAAAAAACAAACAGCTCCAGATGTTTTATCTGGAAGTCTATTGGAAATATAAATGCAGGATACACATGAATCCAGGGGTGCACCTAGCCTTTCTGCTGCCTAGGGCGAAAACTGAAACGGCGCCCCTCCCTTCCTATGCCAATTTCTTAACCTAACCCCTTTGCCACAATGAAAGTGCTCATTGCCCATGGCCCTTCTGCTGCCCCCCTCTTGCCCCTTCCTGGCGAACGCCTCACCTGCCTCATTGGTGGTGCACCCCTGCATGCATCTGTTGCTATTAGCGTTATTTCTCTATTGATGGCCTTCTTTTTGGATCTAGTCTTTTTCTTGCAGCATGATGATGCAAGAGCCTGAAAAAAACTCCATTCAAACATTTAGACCCACCTACAACATGGAGCCCTAAGAGTGTATAGGGACACACCCTATTGACAAGGGAAATGTTAACACCCAGTTGAAAATTTAGTCATACACTCCCAAGAGGAATCACAGTGAAATACATCCTCTAAAATGTAAGAAAAGATTTGTTAAAATGACCATGGCCAATGTCCCTTATTGCCCAGGGGCCATAGAAAACCCACAGTATTACCCCAACTCTGTATAAACTTCATTACAGAATTATTCTAGGTGCATAGCATGAGCTGCGCTTCACATACCAAGAGGTCAGAGCTCTCCCTCCTGAACGGCGGCTGGTCCGGCCTCTCATTAGTGGAGGTGAAGATATACGTGGACGTAGCTCCGGTGTTCCTCATGATGGGTAAGCTTAACGATCTGAAATCCTTCACAGCCTGTTCCACCTTCAGCTCATCCCCTGGTTTAGCTGTGATTGAAAAACAAATGCCATTAAAATATTATATAAACTATAATAGCATTTTGCAAAGTAGAAACAAAAAATTAAAAATAGCGGAGGATGTTTGCCCAAAATGTCTGACCTTAAAGGGATACTCCAAAATCAGGTCACTCTTGACCATAGGCTGTGTATTGTAGCTCAGAACTGTTCAAGTGATTGGGGTTGAGTAACAATACAAGAGACAGCCAATGGACAAAAGTGGCGCCATCACAAAGTATCCATGATATCAAGCACAAAGCCTCAGTAATATCAGCCATGGTGCCATCATCAAGACAGCGGCCCATGACAATCATAGTGCAACAACTGTAGCAGTCACAATGGCTTATACCATCTACAACAGTATTTCCTCAGCACAACGGCGCCTCCTCTGCCCAGTGTCAGGAATGCAAAAGATTGTTCATTGAATGAAACAGATCTGATACAGAGGGTTAAAACAAATGGACAATATATCACTGAGCCTCGTCATAAATTAGGTGCATATATTGCTGTCTGTGTGCCTGTCTGAAAAACTACTTTTTTAACAGGCCACCTGACACCCCTCTGCTCCTCCCTATCCCACCCATCTGCCATACTTGGCATAAGAAACTACTAATAAATACTGTTGCAAACCGCATCAAAATTAAACATTCCCTTTGCAACTATTTTTACACCAGACGAGCTTTCATAAATGACCCCCACTGAGTTGACACTGTATGGTTCAGACATATTTAAAGCAGGAATGAAGCCTAAATGCCGTGGACTCCTAGGGACGAGGACAATGTTTAAACAGCATTAAAGGGTTTTTCTGAGACATTATAACTGATGACCTATCCTCAGGATGGGGATTTGACACCCGGGACCCCCACCAATTAGCTGTTTGATAAGGCGGCAGCACTCACAGTAGAACTTACATGTTTTGGCCTGAATCTACATGCATAGACAGTCCACCTGTGTAACCAATAGCTGGACTTTTGGCTCTCCTGCACCCTTGGAGGCTTTCTATTATTTTTTGTGTGGCATATCACTCACAGTGCTTATCACCATCACTGTGGATTGCCACAAGGCTATAAGTTATCCTGGTTAGGCTAATCTCAAATAATCAACAACTGAGCGAGACATTGTTGAAAGCCAAAATCTATGGGGCTTGCAGATAGCCAGATACAGGGTACCGTTGAGTAACCTAGAGCATTAGTCTGAATACAAAAGTGATGAGATCTCCTTTTAATGATTATTCAATAAAGATTTATTTTTTTTTCCTTTTAACGTTCCAGTCAGACGAGATTCCCCCATATTATGGCCTGGAAAGATATCTACACCACATGGACTGTACCATCTACAGCAAAAATATTTAAATAGCATGGACTCTCAAAGGTCAGACCAAAGTGATGTTTTTTTTTCTACTATAGACATGATGATGATGTCTACAAAGCATGCACTGTAATGGTATAGACAGGAACAATATCTAAATATCAAGCACTCTCATTATAGAGAGAGGAATTTTATCTAATAAAAATGACTCTCATCATATAGAGAGGAAAAACATCTAAATATCATGGGCACTTTTGTATTTGTGAGAAAACCATTACAAAAAATGTCTGCACCATAAACCAACAGCCACTTTTAAACTTGCTCTGAAATATGAGCCAAAACTGCCTTCTGGAGTCAACAGGACTCAAAAAATTAAAAACTATGAAAGACAAAAGAAGAGAGAGAGAGAGAGAGAGAGAGAGAGAGAGAGAGAGAATAAGAATAAAGAAATACAGAAGACATGAGCAATGAAAAAGACATGAGCATAAATAGGTCAAAAACAATAGCATGACAGTGCAATAAACACTATGAGATCATAAATTACCATCGCTAATTATAAACACTGTTCTATCCACTTATAATTAATATTGTTACATCGCCCTCTACTGGCCGCCAACAAATAAAACTACCAGTAAAGAATTGTATAACATTGTTAGTAGTCTGGTTCAGACTTCTTATAATCTTTGCTTTACAGTACTATCTGCCATTTTGACCATATTACATCCCATAAATCACCGCTGACAATGGTCATGACTGTTTACCTGACCCACAAAACTCCACCACTATTGGAATACTTGCTACTAGAACAGCTCTCTACTATTTGTGGGCACCACATGTTTAAGGCTATTTTCACACCTGCGGCATGAATTACAGCAGGCACTTCTGGCAGAGAACAGTCTGCTGGAATTCTCTAAATCCGGCAATGCCGCATGCAACTGGAATGCCCGCCAGCCCCATCACGGTCCAGCGGAGATTCGGTCGCATTCCGGCAAAAATGTCAAGAATTGTTCGGACACAAACCACTGCATGCTGGGGTTTGTGTCTGGCCAATTCCTGGCACTGTCTGCCAGGTCAGACGGCTGGATCGTAGTGCCACAAGTGTGAACGGAGCCTAACGTGCCCATCTGGCGGTGAATTACACCAATATACAAATGGCTCCAATAGAGTCACTACTGTGTACATTAAAGTAAATCCACCACACCACAAATAAAACCATAAATACACAGTACACACATAAATTAGAAATACACTTTATTAATTCAAGATAAATAATGTTAAAAATTCAGTAGCAGTGGCATGCATATACAGAAGAAATGCTACAAAACAGGCCCATAGATGAAGGAATACATGATAGAAAATTAAACCGACCAGTGTGGCTCAGACCAGAGGGTGTAGTACTGGTCTGTGCTTAGTTCATCTATAGCAGATCTCCGCCGGTCCCCATGATAGTTAATGGGGCAGGACAGGATCAACTTGCCGGATCTCTCTAACGCCAGTGTGAGACTAGCCTTAGTGAACAACAACTCATGTCACTGGGTAGTCACATCATCATCAGAGGCGTCTTGGATGGAGAGTGTCCAAACACCAAGCACATGAACAGACTGCTACCTCCTCTATACCATAAGTGCCCAATGTGATATAGACCAGGAACAGATACCCCACTAGCTGGGTTTACAATCATTAATGCCAATGCTAATTATGCAATGCAAAAAATCTGCAAATTGCCTTGTAGAATGAATCATTTAAAGCGCCTACGGCTACCACAGACATTGGCAGGAAAATTAATATCCAACTTTCTGTGCCCAAGTATAAAGATGTGGGCAGACAAAAAGTGGAGGAGTTGCCATACACACTCCAGGATGCTATCAATCATGGAGTGATGTAGGTTTCCATGATGATCTGTGATCTTATTGGTGGCTGGTTGCTCTGGGGAAGGGGTTCTCAAAGAGCCTCCCCCCACCAGATAACTTCTATGCTCATGACGTGGGGAATTGGGTTCTGCTCCAAGTTCCAGTGTTGTTCTGTACATGGTTGTATCAGACCAGAACAACATGGGCACTTTCCTCCAAAAATGGTGTCGCCCTAGTCCCTGAGCCATGTCCTATATTATAGTAAAACCAGACACAGCCCATGCAAACGAGTGGTACGGTTTTCAGGAAAAAAGCAGCCATGTTTTTACTTTTTTTTTATATAGATTTGACTATTGCATTAAAAAGAATATACGTGAGCAGTGTCTCATTCAGATATTTGCAGGAAGTGTTCTCAAGGCAATAGGAAGTTCTCATTGGCCCAGAGCAAAGCTTCAAAGAACAACAGCTTGGGAATGAGCTCAGTAACATTAACAAAGAAATCTGTTGCAGCCAGGTTCAACCCAGGTTTCCTTTTTCCTGTCAAATGCCCCTAAAGCCTCAAGATGGCCCTTTTCCTTCTTCAGGATGCTACGTCCACAAGACTGAAGAGGAGAGCGTCACAAAGATCACAGGTGGCTGAAGTAATCACTCACTCACCCATCCTTGTAAGGTCACATGTGGTGTGAGATAGCAAGTGCACCAGGCGGAGAGGAGACCATGTTGGTATAAGGGTATGCTCACATGTGGAGCATGTGTAAGGCTGGTACAGACTTTGTGGCTGTGAAAGGGCTGCCGTATCTTAACCCCCCCCAGCCTGGAATTACAGACAAGTTTGCAAGAACCTTATTGCCAGCCTTAGATTCTGCAGAGTTAGAGACTTTGGGAAGCTAGAGGGCAGGAGTACCACTACCCCCATCATTGCTTCAATCAATACATCCATCCAGAATTGCACTGTGATCTGTTGCAAACTGTGCTTTAACCCCTTAGTGACCAACGATACGTGTTTTTATGGTGGTCACTAAGGGACCCTAGGCTGGGCCGCCGCTTTTTTACCGTGGCCCAGTCTAGGCGCTGCATGGGTCGCCCATGCAGTGGGGAGCCAGATCTCACATGAGAGCCGTGGCCCTGCTCTAACAGCACGGATCGGCACTCCCGCCGATCCGGGCTGTTTAACAGATTACATGCCACGGGCAATGGCGCCTGCGGCATGTAGCAACTGACTGAGGCTTCTCTCACCCCCAGTCAGTCACTAGAGCCCACAGAAATGGCTCCTGTGGCTGACTGAGGGGGAGAGAAGCACCATGGCTGCCCCCAGCTCACCTTCCCCTCAGAAACTTCTTCCCTCTCTTCTTCCCAGCCTTGAGTAATTTCCAGCAGTAAAAAAAACACATTTAAGGCTTGTTCACACATCAGTTATTTGATCAGTTATTTCCATCAGTTATTGTGAGCCAAAACCAGGAGTGGAGGTTCCACAGACATAAGGTATAATGAAAAGATCTGTACCTATTCTGTGTTTTTGACTCGCACCTGGTTTTGGCTCACAATAACTGCTGAAAATAACTGAACAAAAAACGGAAGTGTAAACAAGGCCCTATTAAATAAAAAAAAAATTCCAGAAAAAATACGCCTTTTTTCCATTGAAAATACGCTCTTCAATGAAAAAAAATGCAAAAAAAAAAAAATCTCCCCCATATGTTTGGCATTGCCGTGTCTGTAATGACCAGGACTACATAAATATCATGTAAATTATACCCTGCGGTGAACGCCGGAAAAAAACAAAAAACAGAATTGATAATTTATTCCTAGTTGCCACAAAAAAAAAAGGAAATAACAAGCGATCAAAATGCGTCATTTACTCCAAAATGATACCAATGAAAAATACAAGTCATCCCACAAAAATGTCCTCACACAACTCTATAAAAGAAAAATAAAAAAGTTATGGGTCTCAAGAAGCGGCAATGAAAACATTTTTCCTTTTAAAAAAAGGGGTTTTATTGCAAAAAAGTAGTAAAACGTAAAAAAAAATTATATGTATCGTATTACTGTAATTGTACTGACCCAGAGAATAAAGATATTATGTTATTTATACCGAAAAATGAACGCCGTCAAATTTATACCGTAAACATGCAGTGGCAGAATTGCTGTTTTTCCCATCTACCTCCCAGAAAGAGTTAATAAAAGTTAATCAGAAAGTTCTGTGTAACCCAAAATGGGCAATTAAAAACTACTCATTTTCCCACACAAAAACAAGCCCTCATACAGCTATATAGACAGAAAATTAAAAAAGTTATAGCTCTTGGAACGCAACGGTGAAAAAAGGAAGAAAAATGCTTGGTCAGCAAGGCCCAAAACAGACTGGTCACTAAGGGGTTAATACCGTTGGATGTACTACAACTCCCATTCAGCACTTTAGTAAACAGAGACATTTATTTTCTACCACTGGCCTGGTTACTGACTCCAGCACCATTCACTGGCCACCGCACCTACATCTCCTGCCTTGCACCCGTACCAGACCCATAACACCAAGGGCACCCCAACAACCATCAGGAAGGAGCCCCAACATCAGGTTGTGCTTCAAAGGAAGAAAAGGTGCGCCCTCCTGTCACTGCCCAGCCCTAGATAGGCGTGAGGCTTGTCACTATGATTTGTGTGTCATTGCTAGAGTCACTACCACTCCCATTCTCTGCTCTGCTCTTATTGGGATTGTGCCAAGTACAGTACTAGCAGAGTGGATGAGATTTTAGCAAATATCATCCACAGGCTTCAGTAAAAATCTGCTGCAGAATTCACATGTAGTGTGTGGATGCAGATTAATTGAGGATTACTGCAAAATCCCTGACAGAAATTCCACTGTGGAAAATCTGGTGGCCCTACTCTAAAAGTCATGTAAAAACGAGAAAACAAAAACAGCAATGCTAAGGCTGCCCATACCAAGGCCCCACATAGTTTTCTGGGCACTGTATTACAGAGGTTGAGCATAGTTGTAATTCTGCCATTTTCATGAAACAAGCATACAGATGGGAGGAGCTAGCATAGGAAACAAGGGTACACACAGTGGCTTGAGCCCACCCTCAGTGCACTTGACTGCTCATTTGCTGTTTCACTGTGCCTGGTGAATTTCCTGGAGACCGCCTTCCTCTAAAAACTGTTTCCTGAATTTTGTCCAATCCCGAGTAACGGAATCAATGCAAACATGACACTGCCAGACATGTAACCGCCACAGGTGGTTAGATCAGGGGGTGCTCTACAGATTGTAATGTAGTGTAACCTACACTACATTATATTCCTCCACTGTATATAGTGCTTGCAGTCAGTGGTGTACATGGAGTAAGGGCCCCATAGCAAGGATCAAACTAGGCCCCCACACAGGACAGAAGGGTTTCCGCCTAAACCCCTTTCAATGACCCTTGGGCCATTTTCTCCATTGCCTCATTTGGTAAAAGTTGTTCTTTTAGAGGGTAGAGTCCCCCAGTAGAAGAAGAGATGATCCCAACTGGGCCCCCTCTTGCCCTATGGTCTGCCGCTATGGTAGTTACGTGTATATATGGTAGTTAGTTATATATGGTAGTTACGTGTATAGCTTACAGTGTATATGACCAGTCCAGGTGTTGTGCCTGTATACTCTGAATATGGAGATGTGAGACTGAATATTCTTCTACCCTCATGGGGGACACACGGGGGATGTGGGGGGGAGAGACAATATTTGAATATATTCTATGTTACCAATTTCCAAGACCTGCACCAGTTATTAAAAATTCTACTTCTTTACTTAATCCAAACAAAAACGCCCTAAATATTCTGTCCTAATATCAAATCTAGGACAGAAAAACATAACTTCGGCTGACGCGTTTCTTGTCTTTGCTCATAGTCTCATTTTACTACAAAACGCTTAGGTCTGATGGGATACCATCGGGTTAAATGACTGAACACCTCCCTCTAATCTACAAAATAAAGATTTAGCAGAGCTGCATGTAATACAACTACTTCTCTTGTGTGTTGACCACCTATGATAAGGTTCTCCTGTCAACCTATGGAAAACTTGAGCTAACACATAGTGATTTAATGGCTGCACTAAATATAAGGCCTCATTCAGACGACCATATGAATGGGTCCCTTCCACAATTTTGCAGACCAATTAATTTCAATGGGGCCACAAAAGATGTAGCAGCACACCGTGTAATTTCGTTGCACCGCACCGCAAAAAAGATGGAGCAAGTCCAATTTTTGTCCACAATTGCGGACAAGAATAGGCATTTCTATCATAGGGCCATCCATGTGTGATCTATAAACTCCGGAGGGCACATGGTCACTATTTAGGGTTTGCGGACCACAAAACACATACCGTCATGTGAATGAGCCCTAAAGCTTACCTCTGCTGCAGTGACAAGCAGGTCTGCTACAAAGGCAAAGTTAGCTCTGCTGCATTGAAAAGCTTAGCACTGCTACATTGGCAAACAATTTATCATGGCAACATGTTCTTTATCATATCATAGAATCTCTATAACTTGTCCCAACATCTAAACAGAAACAGTTACAAAGTCCATTCCTCAATGATTCTTATTAACGTAGGACTGCAAGGTATATGGGCCTTTGTAAAATTGGAGTATTGTAAATCCTGCAACAGATTTATTCTACAATTCTGTTCATGCGCCCCAAAATTTGTCCATGCACCAGAATTTTTCTAAGCAACAAAAATTCTGTCCATAAGCCAAAAATTTGATTTTGGACAGAAAAAAAGTGTCTATACGACAAAAAAACAAACAAACTGTAAGTTTGTAGGCTTAGTTTCACTGCATGGAGGTGCATTGAGGCCCTTTTCCGTGAAGC
The DNA here is from genome assembly GCA_900303285.1 of Rhinella marina. Classification (NCBI taxonomy): domain Eukaryota; kingdom Metazoa; phylum Chordata; class Amphibia; order Anura; family Bufonidae; genus Rhinella; species Rhinella marina. The sequence continues at coordinate 8,429 of ONZH01019680.1, read as the reverse complement.
CACGGCCCTTGTCAGACGAGGTGTAAAATGCTAAGAAAAAGCGTGTAAACCAGCCAGTAAATATGATGCAAAATGAGGCACAAATTATGGAGCATTTTTAATTTCAAAATGTATTTATTGGGTTGATTGCAAAAATGGAGAAGTCATACATAGTACATATAAATACATAATAAATGGATAGATTTCTCCTATAGTTACAAGCATATGTAGAATACGGTATAGTTAAGCATTAATTATTAAAGCAAAACAATCGAATAACAATACAGATTCATTAAAGAACAAGCGTTGCTTAGGGTAGTCAGTACGGGGTAAAAAGGGAGCAGTCCCCGGGACTCTCCCAGTCAAGGAGAGGGAATGAAGAGGAAGGAATGTAGATTGGTATGGAGAGTCTTCCAGACCTTAGAGCGTCAAGTTATAGAGATAGAAAGTATTGTGACCATATTTGCTGATAGCGATCCCTAGTATCAGTCAGTGTAGCGTTCAGTTTTTCGTATAGAGCTATATGATTAACCCTGTGTATAACTGCTGACACAGAGAGAGAAGGGGTTTGCCATTGGAAGCTATGTGGATCCTGGCAGACATTAATATAAATTGGAGGAGTTTATATGCGGTATAATTAAATGTTGGTGATTTAAGGCCCAATAGATATATAGGCGCTGACAGGGGAAGGTCCTTTCCAAAGACTTCAGATGGTCCTCTTTTGATATTAGACCAGAATCTCCGTACCACAGGGCAGGTCCACCACACATGGAGGGTGTTTCCTATATCCTGGCAACCTCTAAAACATAAGGGGGAAACTGTTGGGTAAATAATATGTAATCTGGAGGGTACAAAATAAACTCTATGAAGAACCTTTAAAGAGGTTTCCATCAAGGTGACCTGCCAGCTCCCTTTACTGATCATCGTGCAGCATTCAAACCATTGTTCTGTGAGGGTCTCCCCCAAATCCACTTCCCAGCCATGCATAAATGCCAATTTAGTGTCAGGGAGCGGTGAATTCAAGAGAGAATAAATAAAAGAAAGGGTACCCTTCTCTAAAGCTCTACATTTTTGGAGCCTTTCAAACGGTGTAAAGGAGATCGTACTGTTTACTGGAATCTGAGACGTTAGGAAGTGGAAGACTTGATTGATCCTAAGTGTTCAGAAGGTGGAGGGGAGAAAGCAGAAAGGAGGTATGCCCTGGACATGAGCTAAGAGCAGGGGCGTCGCCAGGTCAAAACATTCGGGGCTAGAGCCCCGGATGTTTTGACCAGGGCCCCGAATGTTATGGCTGGTGGCAATACAGACAGGCTAGGACTTGCTGGACTCAGTGGGCCCCTGCACGGTAAGTGAGCCTTCATGTTTAAAAGCTCACTGTCAGTCAAACTGTTTCCTTGAGCTGCAGGCAGGTGGCGGTCAACGAGCTGTGTGGATGGGCCCACCTCCTGTCTTCATGGGCCCCGCCCCTGAACATATCCACGATCCCCTGTTGCAATCTATGAAGATGTCAACCACTGGAGGGACCGCCATGTTGCCCCAAGCTGTAGGACAGGCAGTGCTTCCTTACTGAATAGAAGGCTGACAAAGCGGAGGACAGCCTGTGAGTACTTTTAACTTACAGGGGTTCCTCCAGTCAGCACTTCCTGTTAGTGAGCTAATGAGCTTATATCCACATGTTCTGACTTTCACAAAAATCGCGGCAAAATGCACCGTTTTTGCCGCGATTTTTGTGAAAATCAGAACATATGGATATAAGCTTACTGACAGGAAGTGCTGGCTGGACGAACCCCTGTTAATTAAAAGTACTCACAGGCTGTCCTCTGCTATTATCAGCCTTCATATTCAGTATGGAAGCACTGCTGACACCACTGTGGAGCCCTGCTACTATGAGAGAAGGACACAGCAGGATGCTGCAAGCCACAATAATATGCCACAGAGGGCCATCATATGAAGTAGGTAAGGGAAATCCATACTGTCCAGTAAGTAGTACAGTATTAAAGGGTTATTTTGTAAAAGTGTAAAAGTGTGCCTGCCTGTGAAGTGTGTTAGGGCTTGCGCTACACACCAACTTTGGCTCACAACACACACTGCAGCCAAAAAATTCAGCAACAAAAAACTACATTGCACCCCATTCACTTAACTGTAGCACCGCATTGCTGTGCAACATGTGTCACAGGCCAATGATGCTGTGTAGACCAAGCCTTAATGTGTGTCTATGTGGGTAAAGCCTGCCTGTGCATGTTGTATATAAAAGTGTGCCTCTATGTGTAGAAACATAAATGCACTACCATAAAATAGTAGTGTGCTACACTGGTTTTCCAAGTTATATTTCTTTTTGGGGCAATGGCAGGAACATGAATAAAATAATAAAATAAACTCACCTTCCACTCCACTCCAATCCATCACTACCACTTCCTATTCTTCCCAGTCTACAACACTGATATATTGTTGTGGTTGCAGTGGTAATATCCCATATACTGCTGCAGCCAGTCACTGGTCTTAGTAGTGTTAGCCATTTGACGGCTGCAACCATAACAATACGTCACTATTGCAGCCTGGGGGAAATACAAATTATTGCATATACGCGTGTGTGTGTATAAAGAGAGCATGAAAGTTGCTTACACATGTTAAACATGCATCTCAGGCCTCATGCACACAAGCATTTTCATTCGTGTGCTAGCCACATTTCATGCAGATAGCACACAGACCATTTCATTTACACAGATGTTATCTACGGTAAGTGTTGTCTGCATCCCTATGTCTCTTCCGCAAATTATAGAACATGTTCTATTCTGTTACGTATTGCAGACAAGAATAGTTATTTCTTGTGGGAGCACACAGTGAAGATATTTTGCAGTTCTGTAGTTTGCAGGACAAAATATTAATCCAGTCATATGCATGAGGCTATGTGTGCAATTGTCTATATGAATAGATGGAGATCCTGGGACTTTAATTTAGCTTTATAATTCACTATCAGGACCCTGAGAGATCCGTTCTTCCCTACATCACTGTAAGTCAAAAGAAGCATCTAAGTGTGGACTCAAAGGGGAATGTTCACTAATATGTTCTTAGGAATGGTTTCTCTTTTTTATTAAAAACACACTCCAGTCCATCTTCTAAAAACACGTAAGGGAAAACAATCTCCCAAATGTAAAGTAAAAGGGAATGTATTTTGGGGATAGACAGAAGCTGCATGCAACTTAGTGATTTCATAACAAACAAAACTGCATATGAATTACATGGAACAGCTGACAAATTTCCCATCAAAATGAGAACATGAGCAGCATCACTATTATATGTCTGGTTGGTGTAATTGTGTACACATTTAAGACTGGCTTTCTGTTGCTTTATCTAAATGAGCTTTGTTCTGTTACCGTATTATGCACAGAGCTTTGTTCTGTTACCGTACTATGCACAGAGCTTGGTTCTGTTACCGTATCTATGCACAGAGCTTGGTTCTGTTACCGTATCTATGCACAGAGCTTGGTTCTGTTACCGTATCTATGCACAGAGCTTGGTTCTGTTACCGTATCTATGCACAGAGCTTGGTTCTGTTACTGTATCTATGCACAGAGCTTGGTTCTGTTACCGTAATCTATGCACAGAGCTTCGGTTCCAGTCCTACGTATCTATGCACAGAGCTTGGTTCGTTACCGTATCTATGCACAGAGCTTGGTTCTGTTACCGTATCTATGCACAGAGCTCGTTCTGTTACGTATCTATGCACAGAGCTTTGTTCTGTTACCGTATCTATGCAAGAGCTTGGTTCTGTTACCGTATCTATCACAGAGCTTGTTCTGTTACCGTATCTATCCACAGAGCTTGGTTCTGTTACCGTATCTATGCACAGAGCTTGGTTCTGTTACCGTATCTATGCACAGAGCATGGTTCTGTTACTGTATCTATGCACAGAGCTTGGTTCTGTTACCGTATCTATGCACAGAGCTGGTCTGTACCGTTATGCCAGAGCTGGTTCTGTTACCGTATCTATGCACAGAGCATGGTTCTGTTACTGTATCTATGCAAAGAGCATGGTTCTGTTACTGTATCTATGCACAGAGCTTGGTTCTGTTACCGTATCTATGCACAGAGCTTGGTTCTGTTACCGTATCTATGCACAGAGCATGGTCTCTGTACGGTATCTATGCACAGAGCTTGGTTCTGTTACGTATCTATGCACAGAGCTTGGTTATGCTGCCATCTGTTAGTGTATGATAGTTCTAAGCTTGGTTCTGTTAGCATTTCTTAGTGCTCATCTTGGTTCAGACAGTGTATGTTAGTACTGAGCTTGGTTCTATTACCTGGGTCTTATACTTGGCTCTTCTGTCATATCCATGTTTAAAGCTTATGTCGTTACTATGTCTGAGCATATCTTATTGCTGAGCTTAGTTCCAGTTAGCATATCTTAAGTAGCAGCTTAGGATAATATAGATAATTTAGTATATTATATTATATGGATATGTTGCACAACATTAGACAGTAACCACTGCACTAATGGTGGCCATTATTATTGGGCACAATAAGGAGGGCACTATAACTAACAGGGGCATCTTGGGAGCAGTATCATTATTGGGGGCATTGTAGGGGTCAGTATTACTAATAAGGGCACTCTGGGAGAGAATTATTGCTGTGAGTAGGAAGTTTATATTACAATAGGTGGACTAATCTGTATGGCAGTATAATTTCTGTAGTATAGTATTTAGGGACATTGGGGAGCACAGTGGGCACAGTATTCCGGGCAGCACCAGAAAAACTTTGGGGTAGCAGGATGGGGAGGATGATGATAACAGAAAAGTGAGGAACCTAACATGTCTATTTGGTAAACTCTGCAGAAACTAGACACGGCTGAAAGAAGTTGTCTGGCCCAAATGGAGAAGATTAGGAAAGAAAACGTCTTGTATCAGAGGAGACCTGTGAGGCACTGGAGGCGAGAGGTATGTGGTGCTGTATAGTGCTGTATGTTTGGTAGTGTACATGCAGCAAGTAAAATATGTCTTTAGTCCTAGGGTGAGCTTATGTGTGTGTGTGTGTGTGTGTGTGTGTGTGTTTAAGGCGGATACTTTGAGAATATGGCACTTATGTATTGGGGCTTGGGCCCCGGATCTTTTGAAACCCTAGCAACGCCCCTGGCTAAGAGCGAAGTAAAAAATCTCCGACGTGGCGCAGTCTAGTATGTTTCCACCAAACAAACGCAGTCGGTGGTAATCCTGGTGGAAATAGGGGGTTTCCAAATAAAGGTAGAAGAGGGGAGATAGGAGTTTGCAGTTTATACTTAAACCGGACTTTCTTCCAAAGTTGTAACATAAGATAAGGGATTTTTGCAGCTGGATCTATGGTTCCCAAGGGGATATCAGGTGACCAAATTAATACTAAAGGGGATACTGGTAGTAATAAATCCAACTCCAAACTGACCCATTGCAGAATATTAGAGAGAGCATTAAATGAGGCTAATTGTGTTAGTCTGGCTGCAATATAATATTTATAAAGATGTGGGACTGAAAGTCCACCTACTCATTTATACAAGTGCATAATATGTCTGGCTATTCAAGGCCTCTTATATGCCCATATAAAGAGGAAAATTGCAGTCTGTAGTGACTTAATAGCTGAGCTTGTGATTGGTATGGGAAGGGAGCGGAAGAGATACAGTATCCGGGGAAGGGTGACCATTTTAACAGTATGTATTCTGCCTATCCATGAGAGAGTGGGAAAATTCCAGTTCAGTAATTCTTGAAGAAGTTTAGGAATGAGACGGGCGTAATTCCACTTAAAAGTAGAGTCAAGGGTTTTCGGTAGATTAACCCCCAAATAAGGGAGATAATGGTCCCTAACTGTAAAACCGAAATTGAGAGAGATCAAATCTTGAACTTGTTGTGGGGTGTTATAGTGTAGGATTTCTGATTTTTTAGTATTGAGCTGAAGGCCAGAATATCGACCAAAGGAACTTAAACAGTTCGTTAGGTTAGGTAATGTAGTCAGGGGGCGCGTGATAGTGAGAAGCATATTGTCTGCAAAAAAGACTTACTTTACCCCTGCTATGTTAAGGTTAGTGCGAATCATAATGGCCAACGGCTCAATAACCAGGGCGAATAGGGCAGGGGAGAGGGGGCAGCCTTGACTGGTACCTCGTCTAATATGGATAGGTATTGGATTATCGGTGGGTAGTTTAAGAAAGGCTGTGGGGGTTGTATAAAGAGTCTGTATATAGAGTGAAGGAAGGCTCCTGATATACCCATAGTAGACATAACCTGATAGAGGTAAGACCAGGAGAGGCTATCGAAGGCCTTTTCAATATCTAAGGCTAGTAAAGAGAAAGGCCGGGATTTCGTGTTAGCCCATTGGATAATATTACAGACCTTCCGGACATTATCTGGTGCTTGTCTATCCGGGATAAATCCCACTTGGTCGTAATGTATCGGAGTGGGGAGATAACGGTTGAGGCGTCTGGCTAGGATAGATGTGAAAATCCTAAGGTCTATATTAAGGAGGGATATGAGGCGATAACTCGTAGGGCATAAGGGATCTTTATTGGGTTTAGGAATAACTGTAATCAGGGCACTGAGCATATCGGATGGTAATGTACCCCCATGGAGGATGTAGTTACACAAACCTTTAAGGTGAGGTGTTAAAATATCTTTAAATTTTTTGAAGTACAGAGCTGAAAAACCCGTCTGGTCCTGGAGATTTGCCTAATTTAAGGGATGCTACTGTGAAGTCTATTTCTTCGTCTGTGATGTCATGGTTAAGAAAGTCCTGTGCAGAGGAGGGTAAAGACGGGATAGGTAGGGTTGCAAGAAAGGGGGGGTAAGGTCTGCTGTGGGGGGATCAGAGGGTTGGGAGTATAGTTTTTGATAGAAAGCGTGGAATTGTTGATAAATAGTAGTTGGGTTGGTAATCTGCCCTCTCGTGTCTTTGATTTGATAAATGGTATTAAAACGTTGCCTAGCCCTTAATTTAGCTGCTAGCATTTTGTCCGGTTTATTAGCTGACCTATAGAATTTCGCTTGAGTCCATCTCAAAGCCTTTTCGTTACAATGGAGTAAGGTGACATCTAGCTGGAGCTTTGTGTCTTTAATAGCTTTCGCTAGGTAAAGGAAAGGTTGCCTCTGGTTAGCTAGTTACAGACGTAATAGCTTAAATTCCAAATCAGATTGAACTTTAGAGCGTTCTTTCTTCAATCTGGATGCCTCCGCCACAATGACCCCCCTGACAACCGCTTTATGTGCAGCCCAGTTTGACCGCAGGTGTGGTGTCTGAGGAAACATTAACATCGAAGTAGCCTCTAAGAGCTGTAGCTATATGGTCTACAATAGAGGGATCAGTAAGAAGCGATTCATTCAGTCTCCAGGTATAGGGGCATCTAGTGGGGGAGCCCAGATTGAATTCTACCATTACTAGGTCGTAGTCTGACCAGGCGCAATGTGTCTCGCATACAGAAGGTGCGGAAGGAGTCGCGTAGAAGCTAGGAGCCAGTCGATCCTGGTGTAGTGGTGGTGCACAGGTGAGAAGTAGGTATAACCACGGTGAGATCCATTAAACTCTCTCCAACAGTCAGCTATGCCCAATCTCTGCATAACCTGCCTGATAGAATTCTCATATTTAGAAGACATTTCATCCGCTACAGGGGACGATCTGTCCAGTCTAGCATTAAATGTTATATTAAAATCTCTACACCAAATAATTGATGATGAGGATAGTGCCGTTCAAGTAGTTTTCCCAGGACGCGAAAGAAGGAAGCAGGCTGACTGTTGGGAGCATAAGAATTAACTAAGCATAAAGGGGTATTATATAGGGAACCTACCACTATAATATATCTACCGTCAGGGTCAATAATTGTGGTCTCAATCTGAAAAGGCAAGGAGTTTCTAATAAAGATGGCAACTCCTCTGCTTTTAGTGGGGAATGAAGTGTGCGTTAACAGAGTGTATCGATTATGAAAGTATCTAGGGCATGAGGTCGGGGTAAAATGTGATTCTTGTATACAAATTATATCAGGTCTGAGCCGGTCATACTGAAGGAAGGCTTTACGTCTCTTTTGTGGTGAGTTAAACCCCCTAACATTATGCGATATAATTCTACACATATTTAGTGAAGAAGGGAAAGCTGAAACCCAGGTTCAGGGAATCATGTCCAGGACATGATAAGAGAAAGAAGAAGGGATGACAGGGAGGAGTGAAGACCAGGAGAGTCCAACGAGAGTCACGTATCAGTAATGCAGGAAGGGGATCAGCAACTCGAAAATATGAATTCAGCAGAAGTATTTGAACAAAAACAGTCAGGAACCACGTGTCGAACCAAACGCGTCGGCATCGTGTCCTGAAACGCACGAGGCGTGGGGGGTACATGGAGCCCAGGTTCTGCGGCAATCGGTTCAAAAAATTACTTTCAGAAGGAAGGTAAACTAAGAAAGGAGGTAATAAAAAGGGGGAAGAAGGGAAAATAAAGGAGGGTGA
>ONZH01019679.1:0-41900 GCA_900303285.1 Rhinella marina | reverse complement strand
TGCCCTGTAACAGCTCTTGGGCGGTTGTGCCTTTTGTCACCTAAGCTCAGCAGTTTGAGCACCGCCTGCTGGCGCTTACCCACGGCACTGCTGCTGCGCCTAGAGCTACCAACTGAAGGCGCCGTGCCCACGGATGGTAATTCGGTGGAGGAGGAGGAGGGGTCGGAGGAGGAGGAGGCATAGTACGTCTGAGAGACCGTGACCGAGGTAGGCCCCGCAATCCTCGGTGTGGGCAGTACATGAGCAGCCCCAGGGTGAGTCTCGGTCCCAGCCTCCACCAAGTTAACCCAATGTGCCATCAGTGAGATATAGTGTCCCTGCCCGGCAGCACTTGTCCACGTGTCCGTGGTTAGGTGGACCTTCTCAGAAACAGCGTTGGTCAGGGCACGGATGATGTTCTGTGACACGTGCTGATGTAGGGCTGGGACGGCACATCGGGAAAAATAGTGGCGGCTGGGGACGGAATACCGAGGGGCAGCCACCGCCATGAGATTTCAAAAGGCCTCGGTCTCTACCAGCCTATAGGGCAGCATCTCCAGGCTCAGCAATTTGGAGATGTGGACGTTGAGGGCTTGGGCATGTGGGTGGGTGGAACTGTATTTCCTCTTGCGCTCCAGCGTCTGCTGTAAAGACAGCTGAACGCTGCGCTGGGACACGTTGGTGGACACTGTGGAGGATCGTGGAGGTGAAGGTGTGGTTTTTCCGACGGGAGGCGCTCGTGCCGGGGTCCTGGGCAGGGGGTTGACTAGCAGAGGCAGCGAATGACGCAGGGGGTTGACTAGCAGAGGCAGCGAGTAACACAGGGGAAGGAGCAGTGGATTGGACCCGAAGGAGGTGGTGAACGGCCTTGGTTCCATTGAGTGGGGTGTTTAGCACTCCTGCTGATCCTGGTGTGGCACAGTTTGCACACCACAGTCCGTTGGTCACCCTCACTTTCTTTAAAGAACCTCCAGACTTGCGAACATCTAGGCCTCGCCACGGGAGCTTCACTACGTGAAACAGTTGCTGCTGATGCACCAGCTCTGGCCCTGCTTCTTCTTCTGGCCACACCACTGCCTCTTACAACCTGTTCTGGTGCAGCACTCGCCTCCGCCTCAGAAGCACTATCTTCACTCGGCATATCAACCCAGCTTGGGTCAGTCACCTCATCATCCTCCGATTCCTCAGTCTGCTCCCCCCTCGGAATTCCTCCCCTAACAACAACTTCACCACTGTCTGCGAACCGTGTCTCCTCATCGTCTGACACCTCTTTACAAACTTCTTCCACTAACTCAACATTGTCATCATAATCACCCACAGACTGCGACAGTTGGAAAACTTGGGCATCGGGAACGAGGTCAGCAGCAACCTGAGAAGTGGTTTGTGACTCTGGGAAGGGTCCAGAAAACAGTTCCTGAGAGTATGCCGGATCACATTCCAAATTTTCCTGGGAGGGGGCAGACTGGGGGGAAGGAGGTTGAGGTGGAGGAGCCATAGGAGTGCTCCCTTGGGTAACATGGGTGGGCTGCGTGGAAGACTGACTGGTGGAAAAATTACTTGAAGCATTGTCCGCAATCCACGAGATCAGCTGTTCGCACTGTTGTGGTTTCAACAGTCCTCTACCACGTGTCCCTGTAAGTTGAGACATGAAGCTAGGGAATGTAACTCTGCGGCGTTCCACAGCTCCCTCATCAGCAGATACTGTCTCACCCTGCCCAGGACCACGGCCTCTGCCCCCTGCAGTAATTGAATGCCCACGCCCACGCCCTCGTCCTCGACCCTTAGCCCTGGGGTTCAACATTGTTTGTATATAAGTGTATGATATAAAAAAAAAATTAAACGGGCCTGGTGTACTGAAACCCACAAACTTATTCAGTCTGGTAGAATTAAGTGACGTACAGAAAGTGTCACCTGGACAGTATATACGGATGGGAGCGAGTGTGCTGAACTGTGACACACAGAAAGGTTACACACAGCTGAGTAAAATGGATTTGTATCACTGAACTAAAACAACTGAAAAATTTTTTTTTTTTTTTTATATTTTGTTTTTTTGGGAACGTGACGTGCAAGAACTATGGTAGAACTCACTGACACCCTGTTAACGGTGGCTATTTAGTCTGCGACCCAGACAAATGTCGCACAGAGAATTTTCTGGATCAAGCGGTAGATGATATTGGTAGCAAATGACTTGGTTGTATTCTGTGACGTACAGAAAGTGTCACATGGACAGTATATACGGATCGGAGCGAATGTGCTGAGCTGTGACACACAGAAAGGTTACACACAGCTGAGTAAAATGGATTTGTATCACTGAGCTAAAACAACTGAAAAAATAATTTTTTTTATATTTTGTTTTTTGGGAACGTGACGTGCAAGAACTATGGTAGAACTCACTGACACCCTGTTAACGGTGGCTATTTAGTCTGCGACCCAGACAAATGTCGCACAGAGAATTTTCTGGATCAAGCGGTAGATGATATTGGTAGCAAATGACTTGGTTGTATTCTGGTATTCTGTGACGTACAGAAAGTGTCACCTGGACAGTATATATGGATCGGAGCGAATGTGCTGAACTGTGACACACAGAAAGGTTACACACAGCTGAGTAAAATGGATTTGTATCACTGAGCTAAAACAACTGAAAAACTAATTTTTTTTTTTATATTTGTTTTTTTATATTTTTTTTAAATTTTGTTTTTTTGGGAACGTGACGTGCAGGAACTATGGTAGAACTCACTGACACCCTGTTAACGGTGGCTATTTAGTCTGCGACCCAGACAAATGTCGCACAGAGAGTTTTCTGGATCAAGCTGTAGATGATATTGGTAGCAAATGACTTGGTTGTATTCTGTGACGTACAGAAAGTGTCACCTGGACAGTATATATGGATTGGAGTGAGTCAGTGCTGAACTGTGACACACAGAATGGTTCCACACTGCTGTGTGCAATGTATTTGTATCACTGAGATAGAACAATAAAAAAAAAACAGGGTTAGATATGGCGATAGCTACACTACTAGTGCCAGCCAGCCAGCCAAGCCAGGAGACAAAAAAAAAATTCTTCTAGCCCTTAGAAGGGCTGTTGGGTTCTTTGTGGGTGATTCCTGCCTAACTGAGAACTAAATTCAGGCACTAACACTGTCCCTCAAAGGCAGCAGCTCTATCCCTAACGACATCCAGACGGCATCTGAGCCGAGCGCCGCGGCCAGTCACTTGTATATTCCAGGGTCACCTGATCAGGCCAGCCAACCCCTGCTATCGACATGTAAGGGCCCCACGTGATGCTGGGTGTACTGTAGAGTCTCCTGGCTTGTGATTGGCTGTGTTTATAGGCGCCAAAAAAGCACGATGCGGAAGTTGCCATTTCCTCGAGTATGGCGAGATACTCGTCCGAGCTGCGAGTACTTACGAGTACCCTAATACTCGAACGAGCACCAAGCTCGGACGAGTATGCTCGCTCATCTCTAATTAGGAGTCCTACCAATGGGACCTCAACTGATCATGTGCCTAAGTACAGTTATTTCCAGAATGCCCATATCTAGAGTCCCTGTTCTCATGATAGGTGGGGGTCCAAGGGGTAGGAATTCCACTGATCTAATTGTAATCCCCTATTCTGTGGATAGGGGATAACTTGCTACAACCAGAATACCCCTCTAGAGTACATTGTGTATGTGCATAGGAAATATCCCTGGTATACCTTAACAGGCCCTACAATAAACAGCTTTAGGCTTTGACAGGTCCTTGGCTTTATTTATTGATATGCCAGGTTGCATCCTTCTTGTGCATTATTATAATTGCGTTTAAATGTGGAGCTCAAGGGGTTAATTCAAGGTTTCCCCATTTAGTTGGGTAGGAGAGGTTCTGTGTCTTACAGTCTTGATGCTCTCCAAAAGAGAAACAATATAAAATATTGCAATTTGATACCCTTTGATGTCTAACTAAAATACATGATGTTATAAGGCAAACTTTTGAGACTCCGAGGTCCCTTCTTCAGAACAGGAATGAAAACAAGGAATGGTTTTGGAAAAGATTCCTTAAATAGAAGACCATTCCTCTATATTGTTTCTCTTTTGGAGAGCACAAGACTTCTCACTACTGGCTAACACGGTACCAAATCTTTTTCTTCTGTGCATTACACTGACAGTACTGGACAATCACTTGGCCTGATAGAACCTGAAGGTTTCTGAAATTTCTTAGTCCCATGATGCACTGTTAGGTCAAGGTGCAGAGGTGTCGTTTAGAAGAAATGGAAAAATTATGAGAGGGCAAGGAAGTCATGGGTTATCCATAGATTTGCTGTCAACCTGTCAGTTGAGACACACTGTATTTTGCTTAGCTTTGAGAAAATAAAAGCTGCCTGTATTCTAGTGGCAGAGTTGTAGTTGTCTGAAAAATTTATGTAGCTTACAGGTCGACAGGTTTTCATGACTGACACTAGTCCCTGTTCTCAACAGCTCACAATCAAACTGGTATACACAATAGGGTCAATTTAATAAGAAGCCTATTAACCATACATTTCTTTTTTTTTTTAAAGTGTAGGAGTGAGAAATCGAAAAGAAATTTAAAAAAACTCAGAAAACATACAGATTCCTTTGTCATATTTTTACTAGTGTTGCAATATAAAGTGCAAGGCTAAGCCTTAAAGGGAACCTGTCATCTCCGAAACACCCCCTGAACTAGAGTAAGCGGTGTATAGTGTAAGTGATGCTGAATCCGATTATGTAAGTTTTATCTTCATACTCACTTCCATTCCTATGCTGTGCTCCCACAAACCTGCAGTAAAATGCATTGAGAGGACTCCTCTTTGAGTCCTCTTCATTATGTGAGTGAGCACCGGAGTCTACTTTACTGCTGGTTTGTGGGAGCACAACATCAGAATGCAAGTGAGTATGAAGATAAAAATTACATAACCAGACTCGACATCACTTACACTATACACTGCTTACTGTAGTTTGGAGGGTGTTTCAGAGCTGACAGATTCCCTTTAACCCCTTCACCTGGTTTTTTCGGTTATGCATTTTCGTTTTGCACTCCCTGCCTTCAAACAGCCATAACTGTTTTATTTTTCTGTTCAAATAGCTGTATGAGGGCTTGTTTTTTGCGGGACAAGTTGTACTTTCCAACGCCACCATTTAATATTGCATATGGTGTAGTGGGAAGTGGGAAAAAAATTCCAAATCAGGTGAAATTGCAAAAAAAAGCTATTCTGCTACAGTTCTACGGGTTTCTTATTTACAGCGTTCAATGTGCATTAAAACTGACCTGTTACTTTCATTCTACTGGTCAGTACGAATCCAGCAATACCTAATATGTATAGTTTTTCCTGCGTTTTGATAGTGATAAAATAATTAGAAAGTTGCCCTTTTTTTTTTTCTTGACCCCTATAACTTTTTGGTATTTATGTGTACGGAGCTGTATGGGGGCTCATTTTTTGAGGGGCGATCTGAAGTTTATATTGATACCATTCTGGGGTGTGTATAACTTTTTGATCACTTTTTATTTAATTTTTTTTAGAAAAAAAAAGTGACGAAAAACGGCGAATCGCCATTTGGACGCTTTTTTCCGCCACACAATTCGCCGTATTGGAATTTATTTTATATTTTAAAAGTACGGGCGTTTTCGGTCACGGTGATACCCATGATGTCTATATTTATTGTTATTTAGGTATTTATTTTTTCATTATACGGAAAGGGGTGTGATTTGAACTGTTCTATATTTTTTATTTTTTTATATATTTTTTAACATTTTTTTAAAAAAATTTTCTGACTATTTTAAAGCTCAACTATGAGCTGATATATTGTGTTTTTTTTTTCTTTATGAGCAATCAGTGATTTACTAGATGGAGTTAAATCCCATAATTGCTCATTTCTTGGCCTGCCATCTAGTGGCCAGAATAAGAATTGCAGTTTGAAAACTGTAATCCTCACCAGCGAGGATTACAGTTTTCATATAGTGTACAGACACCCCGATTGGCCACTCGGGGCGTCTGTACACCACCCGAAAGCATACGCTTCCGGGTTCAGACGCATCCTGATGCCGTGATCACGTGTGATCACGGCATCAGAAGGCCCTAGAAGACGCCGCCGATGGCGGTAAGTAACGGCAAGTCTCTGCTGTTAGAAACAGCAGAGACTTGCCGGCCATGACGCCCGACGCACCCGCAAGTGGGGGTCATGTCCCCGTACCGCACCAGCGCTGTACATGTACGGCGCTGGTCGGGAAGGGGTTAAGTCACCATGTTGTTGGCTTTACACTGTACTAGCTATTCAGTTCTTTTCTGGTAATAGTTATAGTTTATGAATTCCTCAGTAATCTGAGAGTATGCTCACACAACATATTTTTTTGTTGACTGGCTCACCAAGAAATAACATGTTCATTCTTTTATTTCTGAAATATAAGCGTGGAAATGATCAGGGCCCTGTAAATTAAAGTACAGATCCCAATTTAAATAAATGACAAATGTAGGCATTTTTAACACAGACTTCAGCAACAAAAGCATGCCAAAACTAGTGTAAAAAACCACAGCGTGATAAACATATATTAAAGGTGATAATTAGCTGGACGATTATTATACTATGAACTTTAAAAGTGTTAAACCATGTGCTACAATGTATATGAATGTGTATAGATAAACAAGAAAAACTGTGGCAGCACTAAAAATTGGGCATAGAGGTGCACGCCAAAGGTCCGACCAAGACCACTCTATAAAAATAAAAAAGGCAGCACTCAATGAATAAAAATGAAAAAAAGTTTATTTACCCATGTGGGACACGCGGCGTTTCGGCTCACATCTAGAGTAGAGATGAGCGAATCGATTTGTCGATTCGTTGATTCGTATCGAATCTTGGGAATTTTTAGCTGCGAAGCGAATCCGAATATTAGGTGATTCGCTTCGGCTTTGTACGCATTCGCTACGTAGTTTGTCCTATAAATTATACGCTATTGCTACGTATCAGTTACTGTATACGCTGTTGCGTACGAATTCATTAGCAAACTTTTACTTTTAGTTTTTTTATCGTGCGCAAAAGCCTGGGAAGAAAACGGTCACCTGACCTAGTGGGCAGGGCTTGCTCTGTTTGGCTCAGGCTCGGTAAGCCAGTGACGCATCACTTCTGCTACGACTGCTGAGACGAGCAGAAGCACTGTGTGTGAAGTTCTGAAACCTGTTTTGTGAAAATTTGATATCATAGCTCTGGGAATCCATATTACACATATCAAGGGATACTGCAGGGCAATTGTAGGGCCAGTTCAGGGCTAGTATTTAATCAAGCAGGGAGAGAGAGATAGGGAGAGACAGTGAGATACAGGGACAAAGACCAGCTGCAGGGCCACAGAGTGAATTGAAAAATGTCTGGAATGGATAAGCAAAATGGGTCCTGTTCCAGCCAGACTTTGAGCTCTAAAAAAAAGGAGAAGGTAGCACAGGGCACCAGTGCCAAAGGACCTGTAGCCGGAGCATCTACTAGTAGTATTCGCAATACTTGGCCGTTGTTCCACCAGGCTAACCCACCGAGGCGCAAAATTGTAGTGGAGGAGAAAGTAGATGAGGTAGTGGAGTGGATGGCACGCTCATCTCAGTCTCAGCCGGATGATCTGCTGTCATCTGCTGATACAGTATCCATATGTAGCCAGGGGTCAGAGTCGTCCTGCTCCACCATTCCACTCAAGCAAACCCCTTCATTTTCTGCCACCTCTTGGGCTTCAGTGTTCCCTCCTAGTGGTGTCCCTTCTGCAATTTCTAAAAAAAAAAACCCACCAAAGCCCACCTTATAATCCGGCGGTTATAGAGGACAGCCTCCCCGAGGATTTCTTAGAGGGCAGTCAGAGTTTGGACTGCCCAGAATTGTCAGTTGGTGGGGAACAGCCTAATTTGCATTCCGAAAAATGTGTTGTGCAGGAGTCTGATGATGAATCTGATGTGTTAGACCAGAGGACCTGGGAACTGGATCGGGCTGGTGAGGAGGGTTTGAGCTCAGAGGAGGAGGGTGGTACTAGTAGTGGCAGCAACAGAGGGCAGAGGCGAGTTAGGCCCAGGGCTAGTGCTTCCCTGGGAACTAGCGAGACCCCAAATATAGTGGGGCCGGCACCAGGGTGTAAGAGTGCAAGGGCTACAAGCTTGGCCAGCTGTGGAGGGCGCACGTCGGGTGTGTGGAAGTATTTTACCACTCTGCCGGGGGATAGCAGTATGGCCACATGTAATTTGTGTAAACAGAAATTGAGCCGTAAGAAAGGCACAAATGTTGGGACCACTGCTCTGTGGAACCATTTGAAGCGGCGTCATGCCGGTAATTTAGAGCAGCCCATTAATACTAAAGAGCTGGTTACTTCTCCCGGGGTCCCTTCTGTCAGGCAGGCCACATCCAGGGCCATAGCTCAGCCCGCATCCTGGGGTGTAACTAGTACATCCACCTCATCGCCGGCCAGTGCGTGCATTTCTCCACCTCCTCTCATTCGGCAGCCATCTATTGCCAAGTGCGTGGCCAGGAAGCAGTTTTACACCACAAGTAATCCGACAGTGCGCAAACTGAATGGTCACCTGACAAAGTTGCTGGCTGTGCAGTCTCTGCCGTACCAGCTGGTTGACTGCCCAGCTTTTAGGGAGCTAATGGCTTGCGCTCAGCCACGCTGGCAGGTCCCTAGCCGGCTTTAATTCTACAACAAAGCTATCCCCGCCCTTTACTCCTACGTGGCTGACAATATTGGATGCTCCCTGCAGCTGTTTCTCTGCAGCCCGGTGCACGTCACAGTGGACACCTGGAGCAGTCAACTCCAGGGGCAGTCCGCCTGCTGGAGTGTCAGGGCAGCGAGTTACCCCTGATCCTTCATATCACATGTGCCAGTTGAAATGCTGCCATGCAGTGTTAGACTTAGTTTGTCTTGGCAGTAGCAGCCACACAGGCCAGCGCTTGCTGCATTACATGAAGCAGCAAATAGCGCGCTGGCTGACTCCACGGCAGCTGGAAGTGGGCAAGGTAGTGAGTGACAATGGGACAAATATAGTGGTGCACTGAGCCTGGGTCAATTCTCGCATGCTCCCTGTATGGCACATGTCCTAAATCTAGTGGTGCAAAGATTTCTAAAAACATTCACTGGCCTGCGCACAGTGCTGGCAAAGTTGCGGAAGCTTTGCACTCATTTTAGCCATTCATATGTATCTTGCCACGCTCTGGTGGAACTGCAGCGTCAAAACGATCTTCCGCCAC
Source organism: Rhinella marina (assembly GCA_900303285.1). Classification (NCBI taxonomy): domain Eukaryota; kingdom Metazoa; phylum Chordata; class Amphibia; order Anura; family Bufonidae; genus Rhinella; species Rhinella marina. The sequence continues at coordinate 32,719 of ONZH01019679.1, read as the reverse complement.
ACCGCTTAATAGGTGACGTGGTGACCCGGTGGAATTCCACTTTTCATATGTTGCAGCGACTCCTAGAGCAGCATAGAGCAGTGGACAATTTTGTCCAGCAGAGCCAGAATCTTCCAGCATAGGGAGCAGGTGTGGCTTTGATTTCTGGCAGTGGAGGCTGGTCCGAGATGCCTGCACTGTTATAAGGCCCTTAGAAGAAACTACCAAATTGATCAGCCAGGACAGCTGCTGTGTGAACAACATAATTTCAATAATATTTGTGCTGGAAAAGACACTCACGCTCATGCAGCAGGGGGCAATGGGGGAAGGAAATCCTGGCCATTTGTCTACCCGCCATGCTATCACTGTAGGGGAGCCCTAACACCAAAGTTCCCTTGTGGAGCAGGAGGAGGATGAGGATGAGGAGCTTCACTTAGAGGAGGGGGAGAGAAGGAGGATTTTAATGAGGGTGATGATGACCAGGAGGAGGAGGAGGAGACACAGGTGGAGGATGAGGATGATAAGACTTTCAGGGACACAGCAGTTTCTCAGAGAGAGGCTGAGATGGAAAGAAGTGGCCTCTAAGGCACGCTGGACAGGATGGCGAGTTGTATGCTCACATGCTTACGCACTGACAGATGTATCCTAAACATAAGGCAGACTGAGGAATACTGGCTGGCAATGCTTCTGGACCCGCTGTATCAATCTAACATGGGGGATTATTTTCCTCCCCAGGAAAGGGAAGAGAAATTATTATTAGGGATGAGCGAACCGAACCGTAACGAACCAGATTCGTTACGAACTTTACCGAACGTTCGGTTCGTCCCCGAACCGAACTTTCGTCAAGTTCGTATGAATCAGGTTCGTAAATAAAGTTTACTTTTTCCACAGAATAGACCAGGATACAAGGGATTATTTATTACTCCTACAATCCCTTGTATCCTGGTGTGACCCTCGTGTCAAACCACCCTTTTGGGAGGAGAATGGCCGAGATGGGTTATTATTTTCGTTCGTCCGAACGTTCGTTCGGACGAGCGAACAGAACCGTAACGAACCAGATTCGTTTAAGAACTTTTAAGACGAATCTGGTTAAAATAAAAACGGCACATCAAAACTGTACCGTTTTCACAGAATAGACCAGGATACAAGGGATTATTTATTACTCCTACAATCCCTTGTATCCTGGTGTGACCCTCGTGTCAAACCACCCTTTTGGGAGGAGAATGGCCGAGATGGGTTATTATTTTCGTTCGTCCGAACGTTCGTTCGGACGAGTGAACGGAACCGTAACGAACCAGATTCGTTTAAGAACTTTTAAGACGAATCTGGTTAAAATAAAAACGGCACATCAAAACTGTACCGTTTTCACAGAATAGACCAGGATACAAGGGATTATTTATTACTCCTACAATCCCTTGTATCCTGGTGTGACCCTCGTGTCAAACCACCCTTTTGGGAGGAGAATGGCCGAGATGGGTTATTATTTTCGTTCGTCCGAACGTTCGTTCGGACGAGCGAACAGAACCGTAACGAACCAGATTCGTTTAAGAACTTTTAAGACGAATCTGGTTAAAATAAAAACGGCACATCAAATGCGTACATATTCAGTTAAGTAGCGTACCTTTGACAACGCTAGACTGTATGTTCGTTATTTGTGCGGGAATGTTCGCATTAGCGTACGTATTAGTGTAGATTCTCAAATATGCGTATATTCGTTCGTATAAGGTTCGTTTTAGGTTCGGTTCGTACGAATCCGAACTTCAAGAAAGTTCGCCGAAGCGAACCGAACCGAACTTTTCAAAAGTTCGCTCATCCCTAATTATTATCATTGTGGCAGAAGCTATGTAGTAACCTGGCCAGGGCCGCCATCAGGGGGGTACAGCAGAACCTGCTGTGGGGGGCCCAGGCAGATTTGTCAAGAAAGGGGGACCCGGGCCTCTGGCAGCTGTCTCTGCATCCATAGGACGTAGAGACAGTTGCCTGTTGCAGGAAGGAGCAGACAGCCGAAACCGGCTGTCTGCTTCTTCCATCCTCCCTCCTGTCCCCCCTGCAGCTCTCCGTACCTCCCAGGCACTCCTCAGGTCTTTCTGTACACTGTGTTTATTATCCCTTGACTGTGACATCACTGTGTTTATTATCTCTGTACTGTGACATCACTGTGTTTATTATCCCTGGACTGTGACATCACTGTGTTTATTATCCCTGCACAGTGACATCACTGTGTTTATTATCCTGTACTGTGACATCACTGTGTTTATTATCCCTGGACTGTGACATCACTGTGTTTATTATCCCTGGACTGTGACATCACTGTGTTTATTATCCCTGCACAGTGACATCACTGTGTTTATTATCCTGTACTGTGACATCACTGTGTTTATTATCTCTGTACTGTGACATCACTGTGTTTGTTATCCCTGTACTGTGACATCACTGTGTTTATTATCCCTGTACAGTGACATCGCTGTGTGTATTATCCCAGTGCAGGAAGAGGTAAGTGGTCTGTGTTTGTGTGTTTGTTTTCTATTTTTCAGGGTCGTGAATGCAGAGGACTACGTCGGATTCGGTGGACTACGTCGGACCAGCTTTTTTTTTTTTTTTTTTTAATAAAATGGTCAAACAGGGGTCTGGGGGAGTGTTTATTTCAATAAAATGTTTTATACTTGTGTGTGTGTATTTTTTTTACAATACTACAGTTTTAGTAATTACGGCTATCTACAGACGGCCCTGATTACTAATACTGGGCTTAGTGCTTGCCGGTATGGCAGGCCAGCACTAACCACAACATCTATTATCTCGGCACCCACCGCCACCAGGGGTGCCGGGAAGAGCCGGGTACCCGCAGGACCGGACCTTCTAAATTGAGGGTCTGGCTTTGGGGCGGCTGCAGGCTGGTACCATTAGGCTGGGAAGGGCCAATAACCATGTCCCTTCCCACCCTGGTAGTGCCAGGCTGCTGCTGCTGGTTGTATCTGGCTGGCGAAGGAAAAAAGGGGGGGACCCCACGCTATTTTTTTAAAAATTATTTAATTATTTTTGTGGGTGCCGAGGTAATAGATGTTGGGGTTAGTGCTGGCCTGCCATACCGGCAAGCACTAAGCCCAGTATTAGTAATCAGGGCCGTCTGTAGATAGCCGTAATTACTAAAACTGTAGTATTGTAAAAAAAAAAAATACACACACACAAGTATAAAACATTTTATTGAAATAAACACTCCCCCAGACCCCTGTTTGACCATTTTATTAAAAAAAAAAAAAAAAGCTGGTCCGACGTAGTCCACTGAATCCGACGTAGTCCTCTGCATTCACGACCCTGAAAAATAGAAAACAAGCACACAAACACAGACCACTTACCTCTTCCTGCACTGGGATAATGCACACAGCGATGTCACTGTACAGGGATAATAAACACAGTGATGTCACCGTACAGGGATAATACACACAGTGATGTCACAGTACAGAGATAATAAACACAGTGATGTCACCGTACAGGGATAATACACACAGTGATGTCACAGTACAGAGGTAATAAACACAGTGATGTCACAGTCCAGGGATAATAAACACAGTGATGTCACCGTACAGGGATAATAAACACAGTGATGTCACAGTACAGGGATAATAAACACAGTGATGTCACAGTACAGGGATAATAAACACAGTGATGTCAAAGTCCAGGGATAATACACACAGTGATGTCAAAGTCCAGGGATAATAAACCTCAGATCAACACATTGTGCCCCCATCAGACCTCAGGTCAGCGTCTTGTGCCCCCATCAGACCTCAGATCAGCGTCTTGTGCCCCCATCAGACCTCAGATCAACACAATGTGCCCCCATCAGAACTCAGGTCAGCATCTTGTGCCCCCATCAGACCTCAGGTCAGCGTCTTGTGCCCCCATCAGACCTCAGATCAGCGTCTTGTGCCCCCATCAGACCTCAGATCAACACAATGTGCCTCAACACTCTGCACTTACAAGCATGTAACTGAATTTAATGGAAACTGTGTTTCCCTATTGAAAATGTTTATCAGTGTGTGAATAATAATAATATAACATGTAGCGTAAAAACATTAGCCTAGGGTAGGATCCTGCCTAAAGAGTCTACCTTGTCGCGGTGGCAGGCTTACTAATCTTTTGGGCAAAAAAAGCAGTTGTGATATGCCGTAAAAAAGAAAGATGTAATGTGATATGTGGAGGCTGCTGCATATTAAGCAAATCTGTAAAGTTTACCCGAAAGGGGGGGCCCGCGAAATTTGCCTGTAGGGGGCCCCGAAATTCCTGATGGCAGCCCTGAACCTGGCCACAGCTTTCAGCCAGCCCCAGCCTGCTGCCAGCATGTCTGAGAAGGAGGTCCAGCCGAGTAATCCACCTTCTGCCACAACCAGCAGAAGCCAGTTAAGCCTAATTAGTATGATGCAGGAATTTTTCTCTGCAGGCTCCCAACAGCTGCAGCCAAGTGAGCAGGCCCAGATCACCCGCCTCAATGAGCAGGTTCAGGCGTACCTGCAGTCTGGCTCACAAAGCCTCTTCTCAGACCCCCTGGACTTCTGGGCAGGCAGATTACAACAGTGTCCGGAACTGTCCCACTATGCACTAGGGCTTCTTTCTTGCCCAGCCTCAAGTGTCATGTCAGAGAGGGTTTTTAATGCCGCTGGGGGGATGGTGACACCCAAAAGGACAAATCTGTCACCGGGCAGTGTTCAAAAAAATACCTTTATAAAAATGAATAAAGGCTGGATTACGTCCGAATTTCATACTCCTCTTGCTGATGCTGGTGGTGATTAGATCAGGCCTTGCAGGGCAGAATAGTCTGAGTGTCTTCCCACTGTTGCTGTCAGCTGGGCCATAATTTTACAGCCAAATGTCTTGTGTCATGTCATGGGCTGTGCGAACCCGAAGTCTCCAAAACCCTATTTCAAAACCAAAAACTGTTGTCTACCTCCGCCTCCGTTTTCTACGCTTAGTAGGAGAGTAGCTGTTGTTAGTTAACGGTACTAATAGTTCTATTTAGTATTGTTACATTTGTTTTGGAGCCTCAGCCTTTAGTCCCCCCCCTCCAAAAAATAATATATATATATGTGTTATATATATTTAAAAAAAAAAAACATTTTTTTACACTGCCTCTGCTTCCCGTACAAGTTATATTAGCGGACATTGTTATACACCACTGTAGTCTGTTGTATTTATTTTACCTATCACTCTATGCTGATATACCCCGTCCCCTACTTCTACTGGCCGGGGCAGCCATAAAAAGCTCATATATAATTTTCACTGCCTAGGTTAAGGTAGAATGTACAGGCTTGTTGCCCAAACAAGCCAAGCCTTTTTTATTTTTCTGTCTGTCAATTGTAATCCGTGAACAGGAGTGTGTGTAATGTAGTAATACTTCGGCCGGCAGACACCGCTGTGTTCATTAATATGAGAAAATGGCCATGGGAAAAAAAACTCTGTCTTCTTCACACTATGTCAGGATCAGGAAGGTGTTAAAGATTTAACAAAACACTCAAAACACAGGTTTTTCAAGAATATTTTAGTAATAAATAAAAACTTATATTTAACAAATAAATAATATAATAAACATAAGAAAGGAACAAAAACATAAGATTACGCCGGCCTTTGCCGACGTTGGGCCATCATGTCCTGTAGCTCTTGCAGCTCCAGCTGCAGGCCACGAATGAGCCGGGAGGCAGCCTGGAGCCTGGACCCATGGCGCCGTAATCCAGCCTGCACTTCGAAGTCAGTGGGTATGTCTGTAGGGGTGGAAACAATTATGTACTTTGTTTGTATGATCGAGTTACAGTGGTTGTCCCACAAAAAAAATCTAATCTTTAATGTACTGGAGCGACTTATTCTTGACATGTATTCTGTACTGACTGAGGCTTTTGTAGTACTTACTGGACACCCATACGGCGTGGTCTTCCCATGGTCCAGGAGAAAACTGCTCCCTGTCGGTTGGAGCTACCAAAGATAAAACATACATTTAGCTCATATTTTGAAGACAGAAGGTCCACCCATTACCCTTTTTTTTTTACCTACCTTCTATCTCTGGTAGCTGGGCTGGTGGTGTTGGAGGGGCAGATGGGGTCCTCTCTCGCTGGGGTGGAGGACGGTGAGAGCAGCTCCTCTGTGGTGCAGTAATCATGAAATAATGGCCTAAGGCTACTTCTACACTAGAGGCAGTCCAGATCCGGCGGGTGAAGGGTCCCTCCGGATCCGCGCTGCCGCAGGTACACGTGTGGGGCCGGAACCGCGCTCCGGCCCAAATTCACTGTAATGGGGGTGGGCCGCGAATCCGGCCGCAGCACGTTAACCCCTGCTGAGAAGCAGCCGGAGTGAAAATACAACAGTTACATGTTGGTATATAGAAAAAAAGGGGATTTCAGTCAGCACATCCCAGTGCGCAGGTGCACGTTGCTATGGCTGATTGCACAAGGAAAGAAAAATACATACAATGCAACGGCACACTGCTAACCAGATAAAGCACAAAATGCCATAGAGATATGAAGTATTCTGGAGCTAATGCTATGCTTGTTTGGTAAATTAGAGATTCTTGGCAAATATATTTTGTACAAAATTATCTGGGCCCGTCCACCAAATCGTCCAGGTGATCTCTGTAGAATGGGAACCTAACACTATTTCCTACCTGTTATGTGCCAACCTTGGCTTCTGTATAATCAGGTTTGGTTTTTGGTTCCACATGCATGCTGAGTCCCTTCTGCCTTTTGCCATTTCTGGTGCTTCAAAGGCCTCCACTAATACAGGGATGCAGGTACCAAGCATGCATGCCGAGTCCACTTGGCTTTATAGTTACACAAATTAAAATCAGCCTATGGGGCAGACGGGGCTAGTCAGCCTAGTGTTAGGTTCCCGTTCTGCAGAGATCACCTGGACGATTTGGTGGACGGGCCCAGATAATTTTGTACATGTTGGTATATGTTTGTACGCTCATGCGTACGTCTTCTAAAAAGTTGCGTACATTTTTTAAATGAACGTTCGTTATTAGTGTGCGAATGTTCACTAATAGCTCATAATAACATATATTTTGTACGCAAATACAACAAATCTATTCGTCAAATATACGAATCTTAGGAAAAGTTCGGCGAATGTTCGGCGAATAATTTTTTGAATGATTCGCTCATCTCTAATCTAGAGCCTTTCTCAAGGTAGATAGATAGAGAGATAGAGAGATAGATAGATAGATAGATAGATAGATAGATAGATAGATAGATAGATAGATAGATAGATAGACAGACAAAGCAGACCTGATAGGGGTTGTCTTAGAAAGTCATTAGGACTGGTTGCATACACTTGCAGAGCTACCTAGGATGGTGAGGGGTAGGCCTCAGTACACACTGTGCTGCTCTACAGTAGATGGTAATGATGAGATCCTACCTGTGATACGCCATCATGGCTGAGCAACCTGACTGCAAAACTCACCAATGTGTAGTATATGCAAATGCCAGAACATAGTGGGTAGTAAGGCCCATCTCCTCACCCCCCTTGCAGTTCTGCAAGTGGAGGAAAACAGTCCTGCTCATATTCTAGAACACATTGTTGGTTGCCGTTAGAGATAAGTGAACTTTTGAAAACTTTAATTTAGTCGATTTAGGACACACTACTGCTTTTGGCTTACAAATTCTGATCAAATACTGAAGCAAAATACTGATGGTGTGAAAGGGGACTTATCCTCAATTTTTATCTGTTTTGGCCACATATATCTGAAATCAGTTTTTTTTTTTTTAACAAGGACAAATAAGTACTACATGCGCGCCTTTAATGGCCTTTTTCACATGGTCAGTATTTGATCAGTATTGGCAAAAACCGGAGTGGGTCCAAAACAGATAAAATGTAATGAAAATATTTGCATATCATCTGTGTCTTGAACCAACTCTTGCTTTTTTTGTTTACAAATACTGATCAAATACTGACAGTGTGAAAGAGGACTTACTGATGTTCAAAATACAGGATTTTTTTTTTTACGGATCAGAAGAACAGAAAAATAAACAGTGATGTCAACACGGACAAAGAGGAACAATAGTTGCCCCATAACAGAGTGTGGATGGGGGCCAACTGCAGTGGCAGTAACAGGGACAATAGTCACCCCATTACAGAGTGGGGAGGGGGGGAAGTAGTAATAGCATACAGCACAAGTTGGTGGCAGATCACAGTAGTAGCAGAACCCAAAACAGCAGTTTGACAGCAGGGCACAGTGGCATGAAAAGCCTTTTAAAAATGTAATATATACATATCAGTAGGCCAAGAATCCCCATTCTAAGAATGGCAGTAGAGGCAGCAGGTGGGTGGCAGAATCAGAATGGTGGCAACAGAATGTGGCCATAAGTAACAGCCCATTTTGCAGAATATTCTGGGGTGGCAGGACAATACAGTATGATCATTAGTCGCAAAACAATTTATTCTGTTGCATCAGGCAACGGCATCTGGAAATCTGGGTTGATCTCCGCCTGATTAATCTTTATGAATGTTAATCTTTCAACATTTTGGAAAGAAAGGCGAGTTCTCTCAGGGCTACTCCCTGCCGCACTGGACACACGCTCTGATGCCAGACTACTGAACAGGCAAGAAAGCATGTCCATGGTAAACTCGGCCAGCTGCGACCAAACTTCAAGTTTGTATGCCAAGTAGTCCAAGGGAACTTGGATCATGGGTGACAGGATGTAGTCCAAGTCTGCCACCACCTGCTGGTTGAGGTTATGCTGCATGTCTGTGGTGTTTATGTCTTCCTTGTCTTTCACAGCCTGTGCATCGTCCTAGGGGCTTAGATGGACATGAAATGGAGGTGCCACATCTTCTGTCGCTTTGCCAATCATATTTCTCAGCATCCCCTCCAGGACTTGAGGGAGTGGAATGACATAATTCATTCAGTAGTTCTGCCGACTGACAAATAACGTGGCCTCCTCAAAGGGCCTGAGCAAACTGCACCTGTCACGCATGAGCTGACACTGGTTAACCTGAAAGTTACACTGGAGTGTAGACCTGTCCGCCTCCAGCAATACTAAATCATTGACTGCCTTCCTCTGGTCATACAGGCGATGTAATCTATGGAGCATGGAGTTCCAATGGGTGGAAATGTTGCACATCAGGTGAAGTTAGGAGAGAGCATTTTGCCTTTGCAGTACAAGGAGGGCGAGTTTTGCACAGTAAGAGTGGATGAAGTGCATGCACAGTTTCCTGGACATTTTTAGCAGCTCTTGCAGTTCAGTGGAAGACTTGGGAAATCGGGTGACAACAAGATTGAAGACATGCACCATGCAAGGCGTATGGATCAGCCCTCCCTGATGCGGCACAGTCAAAATGTTCTTCCCATTATCAGTAACCATGGTTCCTATCTCCATTTGATGAGGAGACGGCCAGCAGTTCATCCCCGATGTGGCTCTGTTAAGCAAGGCTGACCAGGTGTAGAACTGTGTGCCAGCGCCTAGCATTGAATAGGTGGCATGCTGGAGGACCACTGTGAACTGTGCCTAGAGGGGAGGGTAAGGTTAAGGTGGAGGATATGTCAGCGCTGGCGTTAACTCCACCAGACACTGAGAGGCCCAAGGACTAGCCCACCTTCTGCTCAACATAAGTGTGTAGGGCTGGTACGGCTTTTTTGGAAAAGTAATGTTGGCATGGGACTCTATACCTTGGGTGGGCACAAGCCCTCAATTCTCGGTAATATGCAGGGTCAACTACATGGAAAGGGTAGGACTATAGTACCAGCAGCTTGGCCAGCTGCATGTTCAGCTTCTGTGCTGTTGGATGAGTTCACGCATACTGTTGTCTTTTTGCAATAGCCTCAGTGATCGATTGCTATCAAAACAAGTGACAAGCAGTAGGAGAAGGAGGTGCATCAGGAGCAATAGATGACATTGAAGTTGATGGGAAGGAATAACAACTTCCCTCTGATGACATTGTAGCGCCCTGACTGCTGGAGAGGGGGTGTGGGCCGGTGGGAGATGCAGTGGTTGCTTCATCAGGCTGTAAGACTAAATGAGTGACATGGTTTTCTCCTTCCACCACTATGTGATACCTGTCTGCCACTGATTTTATTAACCCGTGCACTGCTAGTGTGTTCTTTACAGATACGGTAATTGCGCAAATAGCAGACAGTGTACACCTCCAGCGTTTGGCTGCAGGTCTCCCATCGGTTCCACCTTGCTGTCTCATGTGCACACTTACACCCTGCTGGCTCACGGACATGGTGCCACCCTCGTTTCCTGATGATGACGATGCCCCCTCTTCACCTGGCTCCCACATGCGATCGGTTACAACATCATCTACATCTGTTTGATTGTCACTTGTATCATCCTCACCTGTCTCTTGTGCACGTCCCTGACCTCTCACAACATGTGCTCCCACTTGGCTGTCATCATCGATAGTTGCCTAGAGGAGTGCGCTGCAGACCTCTTCTCCAATTCTGTGCTGGCCTGTAACTGCTGACCTCACAAAGCTCAACTTTGCTAAAAAGTGGAGCAGAGCTAGCTGCATACCCTACTTAGCTAGCAGAAGGGGCAGCAAAAGGAAGAGGTAAGTTCAGGACCGATAAGATCACAGAGGCAGTTCCTGGGCCATGCCAACAAAGTATGGAGTGAGAAGAACCCACTGATTTCTGGCTGTGTGTATCTTTTGTCACTTGAGATGATGTTGAAGAGTAAGTCAATTATTCCAGTACAGCTGAATTGTTGTTCAAAACACGACTGCTGGATGACAGTGGCTCTAGACTGTTGCGGTGGCTGCTGTTACCACCACTCCTTCTTCTGCTGATACTTGTGTTGGCTACAGCAACATTTTTGCCACTCCCCATTCCTTTGGAGGGCTCAGGCAACTGTCTGGTGACCATAGTGTACAGTAATTGTATCAGTAATGTAGCAGATTAGCAGAATGTCATAGCAGTTGAACAAGATAAAAGCGGCAATATATTAGACTGTTCTTTAATACTGAGGCACAGTAATTCTATGTATAATGTAACAAATTAACAAGGATTGTGGCAGCAGTTGAACAAAATAAACACAGAAATATATTAGGCCACGCTTTAATACTGAGACACAGTAAATCTATGTATAATGTAACAGATTAACTGCAAATGTGCCAGCAGTTCAACTTGATGCAGACGGCAATATATGTTCGTCTGTTCTCTTGGAGGAACGGGTTGACTCTTTCCTCTGTCAAGAAAAAAGACGGTCATTCAGCACCACCAAATGAGCAGATGCACGTTGCTATGGCTAAATACACAAAGGAAAAAAGATACAATGCAACAGCACCCTGCAAAGCAAATCAAGTACAACAATTCCATAGTAGTAGAGGGTATTCTGGTGTTAATGCTACGCTTATTTGAAAAAAATTTAAAAAAAATGTGATTTTTTTTTTAAATTTTTTTATCTGAAATTGAGATTCTTGGCAAATACATTTTGTACATAATTATCTGAGCCCGTCTGCCAAACGTCAAGGCGATCTCAGCAAAGGCACAGCTTTATACTTACACTAATTAAAATCAGACTAAGTCCTCTGTCACTAGCTGCAGGGTTCTATAGGGTGAGCTTGTTATTAGGTTCCTGTGTATGAACTCTCCTACCACTAAGGCCTATTCATACTGGTAGTCAGTCAGGGCCTAGTTTCAGGGTTCCCTGCAGGAGATGACCGTTTCCCTTGTTTGGTCTTTTTCCTTCCCTCTTACGCTTGTTGTGGCAATTCCCTCCACACCAGAGCGTGACAATATTAGACCATCCTTTCATACTGAGACACAGTAATTCTTTATATAAACTAACAGATTAACAAGGCTTGTGTCAGCAGTTTTACAAGATGCAGATGGTGCTATATTAGACTGCCTTTTAATATCGAAGCATAGTAATTCTATTTATAAACTAACATATTAACTGGGATCATGGCAGCAGTTCAACAAGATGCAGATGATGATTACACTCAACCTGCACTGTCCCTTCAGTCTCCCTATGCGCTCCCTATGCTCTTCCTATAGAGTCTAAAAACTCTCCCTATGACCTCTCTGCATTGTCCCTGCACTGTCCCTACACTCTCACTATCAAATATCCTACAATTCTGAAACAATGTCCCTAGTGCATAACCGCTTGCCAGATCTTTCACTAAGCTCAGTTCATAGTGAAATGGTGGAGACCGTGTGGGATGAGGCTTCTTATAGGGTTTTGACATCACAGGGCATGGATATCTGCTGACTGGCCAGCTGCACAGCATTTTGGTTCATATCGTGTGCCCAGGCCTCTTACTTTCACTTTGTAATATGTGCAGCAGCCATTTTAGTAAAAATCAGATTTGTTACCACAAAGCGTTAGGAAATGTGGCTTTGCGGCGATCAAAATTCAAATGTTTACTAAACTGCAGATCGAATTCCACTTCAAATGCTTTGATTCACTCAACACTGTAGTGACCATTTTACATCATTCCAACATTTTAAGATGATAAGATGATAGATTGTCTTTTTGTTTTGTTTTCCAGATTTTCTCAGGATAGGTCATCAATATCTGAACTTTGTAGGCCAGTGACATCACATCATCTATCGCGTACCCTAGGTGCTGCACATTTTCATACAAGTACATGGGCCTGAGCTGCAATACCAAGCACAGCCGCTATACAATGAACATTGCCGTGCTTGGCAAGCTGGTAGGTGGCTGCAGTGCTCACTGGACCTCCACAATGTCTTTAATGAGCTGGGTGCCCGGAGTCAGACCCTCCCATAGATACTGATGACCTATCCTGAGGATAAGCCATCATTATAAAAATCCTGCACAACCCCTTTAAGGTCCTTTAGTTTAGGGATGAGCATTCGTATGCACACTTATTATTGATAATTGCCCTATGAAAGTATAGCAGCAAATCACAACAGGGTTATGCTGTAAACAGGGTTATGCTGCAGACAATAAATCCATATCAGGACGAATGATTGCAGAAGCGATCACTCATCCTCACACAAAGGATATGATTGCTGAATGTAAACGCAGCTCTCCCCTCTTCTCAACAATAGGCAATTATTGGGAATGAATTGTTTGTTTATGATAATTGCCTTTTAATCAGGCCTGTGTGGAGGGGACTTTAGGGGGATTAGTTCTACCCAATTTGTAATCAGGAACAATATGAATGGTGGAGTCATGCCATCCATGAGGGTATATACGGTGTGTACAGCATGGATATGATGTGGAGTTTATAGTTTTATCCACATATATGTAATGGTTAAAAGAAAAGCAGTTCTGTAATAAAACAAGTCTTAGTTTTCCATGTCTCTTGAAGGGTACCATGAACTGACATTCAATAAAAAGAAATTGCGTGTAGGGTGACAACATCTATTATATGAAACTAGGAATTAGGTCCAAACACCAGCAACAAATGAGAAATAAAATCCCTTTGAACTGTGAATGCAATACCAATACATTCTGCTGTTTACATTGAATTTTCCGGTCAAGTAGGCAGCAATGTATAGCTAAAGGGTATTTTTTAATAGGAAAAAAAACAATGGGAGGCGTAGGTTATTTGATTTCATAAGTGGATTTTAACATGTTAGACTCTGAAGCTAGAAAAATATACAGTTACTGGTAAAACTATTATATGTACAGTACAGTAGCTAAAAGCCATTCAGATATGGGTTGTCAATAGAGATGAGCGAGCACTAAAATGCTCGGGTGCTCGTTATTCGAGTCAAATTTTTCCCGATGCTCGGTTTCTCGTTTCGAATAACAAACCCCATTGAAGTCAATGGGAGACTCGAGCATTTTTTGCAGGGGACCAAAGCTCTGCACAGGGAAGGTTGCGTGAAAACCTGGAAACCTCAGAAAATTATGGAAACACCACGGAAATGGACAGGAAACAGCAGGGGCAGCATGCATGGATGCCTCTGAGGCTGCCTAATCGTACCACTTCGCCAAATTCTGACCAACAGCCTGGTGGCCACCCCCAAAACAATTGTGCTGACCCAGACCAAGATGAGCAAGGCACATGCCCATCACATGTTAGTATAGCACCCAACTAGGTGCAACGAAGGTCCGTCACCTTGTGCGAGTGACACCACTGCCCATGCTGGCAATGCTGTCCTATCCCCCGCCCAAGGACGCAGGCATAAGCGTCTCCCTCCCCGAACACACCCAGTAGTCCACAGCCTACACAAAGTTCTCCCAGCACAGTGCCCAGCTCTCCCAATCCCAGACGGGCAAACACGCACCCACCACCCACCCACCCTGTCTACGGCAGACACAAAGAACTCCAAGCACAGTGCCCAGCTTTCCTAATTCCAAAAGGGCTAAGACGCACACTGCACCCACCTATTAGTCTCCACACGTGGGTTGGTGCAGAGCCTTTTAGTGCCCCTCAAGATAATGTTTGTGTGCCAGGGCCTGGTAGTAACCCTCCTTGAAGTTGTGGGGGAGAGGCCGCCAGTGACCCTCAAGACAATTTTGGCCGACAGTGTAGTGGCGAGCCTCCAAAAAATCATGGGTGAGAGCCTGGAGGTGACCCTCAGAAACAAATGGTTTAAAAAAGCATGGTGGTGCACCCCTGAATGACAGTCTGTGACTGAGATTGCAGGTGAACCCGCTAAAATTGTAGTCTAGCACACCTTGGTGGTGAACCCCTAAATTACAAAGTTTGACTGAGATTGCAGTTTACAGCATGGGGGTGAACCCCAAGATGACTTGTTAAGACTGAGATTGCAGTTTACAGCATGGCGGTGAACCCCAGAGTGGCTTGGTTAGACTAAGATAGCAGCTGAACCACCCAAAAATTTAGCCTGACACAGCATGGCGGTGACTACAGTCCAGTGAACAATTCTGTGGTGTGCTGTACTGTAGCCGCAGTCTAGAAAATATGTTTTTTCTCTCACTTAAATATACTACAGTCCAGTGAAAAATTCTGTGTTGTGCGGTACACTAGCAGCAGTCTAGAGAATACATTTTTTCTCTCAGATACATTTAATACAGTCCAGTGAAAAATTGTGTGGTGTGCGGTACACTGGCCGCAGTCTAGAGAATACGTTTTTTTTTTTTAAATTATATATACTACAGTCCAGTGAAAAATTGTGTGGTGTGCGATACACTAGCCGCAGTCTAGAGAATACGTAGTAATTCTACAGTCTAATGAAAACAGTTTTGGTCTCAGATATTAATTCTACAGTTTAGTGAATACACAAAATGTTGAACCCAAGGGCTAATGGTCGAGGACGTGGGCGTCAAAGTGATGTGGGGGGGCAGAGGCCGTGGTCCTGGGCAGGGTGACACAGAACCTGCGGATGAGGGAGCAGTGTAACGCCGCAGAGGTTCGCTCCCTAGCTTCATCTCGCAACTTACAGGGTCACGTGGTACACCACTATTGAAACCACAAGAGTGCGAACAGGATGACATTGATAGCGGATAATGTGTCCAGTAATTTATCCACCACCCAGTCTTCCATGCACCCACGCTAGCCAAGGGAGTAGACCTCTGGCTCCTCCAGCTCAACCTCCTTCCCCCCAGCCTGCCCCCCCATGGAAAATATGGATTCAGATCCAGCATACTCCCAGGAACTCTTTTCAGGACCCTTCCCAGAGTCACAAACCACTGCTCAGCAGCAACCAGAGCAGTTACTCTGTCCCGATGCCAAAAATTTCAAACTTTCACAATCTGTGGGTGATGAGAGTGTGGACTTAGTGCAAGTAGTGTGTCAAGAGGTGTCGGATGATGCTGATGATGAGACACGGTTTTCAGACAGTGACGTTGTTGTCAGGGCAGTAAGTCCGAGGGGGGAGCAGAATGAGGAATCGGAGGAAGAGCTGGTGGATGATGAGGTCAAGACAGTTCTTCTGAGGGGGAGGCAAGTGCAGCACCAGAACAGGTTGGAAGAGGCAGTGGGGTGGCCAGAGGGAGAAGCAGGCCCAGAGCAAGTAGATCAGCAACTGTTTCATGGAGTGAAGCTCCCGTGCCGAGGCCTAGATGTTCGCAAGTCTGGAGGTTCTTTAACCACTACACGTCCGCCCATTGACTATAAAAGTCTGTGAAGTGGTTGTTAATTTCTGAATGGACGTTTCTGAACGTCCATTCAGAAATAGCAGCTGCACGCTAATTGTGCAGCTGCACAGTGGGGTACCTGCTGTCAGTGACAGCAGGATACCCCAAAGAGAAGGCAAGGACGATTCCCAGGGGTCCCTGCCTTGTAGATCGGTATATACACAGCGCTCACCGTGTATACAGAGCAGGAAGTGCTATTGCGCTTACTGTTCCGGTCCAGTGGTCACATAATCGCCAGGGCCGGGAGTGTGCAGGAGCTGTCAGGTCTCTCATAGACCCGATCAGCCCTGCACTGAGGCTGTACAGCATAGTATTATGCTGTACAGCCTCTCTGGGGATGTATTTCCCCTGTAACTGGGGCTACTATGTCAGCCCCAGTTACAGGAGAAATCAAGTGTAAAAAAAAAAAAAGTAAAGTTAAATGTCCCCCTGAGGTCTTGTATGACCTTATGGGGGACACAAAGTGTAAAATAAAAAATAAAAAAATAATAAAAAAATAGAGTATTATATAAAAAATAAAATAAAAATCACATATAAAAAAAAATAATTCATATGCATCCCAAAATGATAGCAATAAAAACCTCACCTCATCCCGCAAAAAATGAGTCCCCACACAAGATCATAGCCTAAAAAATGAAAAAAAAAATGGCTCTTAAAAAATTGCAACACAAAAACATGATTTTTTTTTCTAAAAATGCTCTTATTGTGTAAAACGTAACAAAAATTAAAAAAATAGACATATTTGGTATCGTTGCGTCCGTAACAACTGGCTCTACAAAAATATCACATGATCTACCCCATCAAGTGAATGGTGTAAAAAAATATATAGAAAAATGCCCCTAAACTGCTTTTTTTTTTAGTTAACCTCCCAAAAATTAGATTAAAAAGTGATCAGAAAGGCGGATGTACCCCAAAATGGTGCCAATAAAAAGCACAGCTTGTCCCGCAAAAAATAAGACCTCACGCAGCTCAGTCCACAAAAAATTAAAAAATTATCACTCTTACAAACCATGACAAAAAATTCCATGTTAGAAAATGCAGATGCTGCTCCTCCCCTTCTGAGCCCTGGCGTATCCCCAAATAACAGTTTACGACCACACGTGGGGTGTTTCTGCAAACTGCAGAATCGGGGTAATAAATATTGAGTTTTGTTTTGTTGTTAACCCTTGATGTGTTACAGGAAAAAATGATTAAAATGGTAAATCTGCAAAAAAAATGCAGATGTGAAATTTCACATCTATTTTGCTTTAATTCCTGTGGAATACTTAAAGGGTTAACAACATTTCTAAAACCAGTTTTGAATAGTTTGAGGAGTGTAGTTTCTAAAATGGGGTAATTTATGGGTGGTTTTTATTATGTAAGCCTCACAAACTGACTTTAGAACTGAACTGGTCCTAAAAAAGTTGATTTTGCAAATTTGCAAAAATTGTGTCTAAAATTCTAAACCTTCTACTGTCCTAAAAAAAATAAATTGACACTACCAAAATGATGCCAACATAAAGTAGACATATGGGGAATGTAAATTAAAAAGGATTTTATGGGGTATCACTATCTGTCTTAAAAGCAGAGAGATTCAAGTTTAGAAAACAGTGAATTTTTTGAAATTTTCGTGAACTTTTGGATTTTTTTATAAATAAAATTAAAACTTATTGACTCAAATTTACCATTAACTTGAAGTACAATGTGTCACGAGAAAACAATCTCAGAATCGCTTGGATAAGTAAAAGTGTTCCAAAGTTATTACCACATGAAGTCAGATGTCAGATTTGCAAAATTAGGCCTGGTCAGGAAGGGGGTAAATGGCCCGGATGGGAAGTGGTTAAAGAAAGTGAGGATGACCGACGGACTGTGGTGTGCAACCTGTGCCTCACCAGGATCAGCAGGGGAGCCACCACTACCAGCCTAACCACTACCATCATGCGCATGCATGAGTGCTAAACACCCGACTCAATGGAACCAAGGCCGTTCACCTGCTGCGGGTCACACCACTGCTCCTTTCCCTGTGTCACATGCTGGCTCTGCGAGTCAATCCCCCGCCCAGGACCCAGGCATGAGCGCCTCCCGCCCTACAACCACCCCTTCACCTCCACAACCCTCCACACCTTCCACCAATGTGTCCCAGGGCAGCGTTCAGCTGTCTTTACATCAGACATTTTAGCGCAAGCGCAAATACAATTCCACCTACCCACATGCACAAGCCCTAAACGTCCACATCTTTAACCTGCTGAGCCTGGAGATGCTGCCCTATAGACTGGTAGAGACTGAGGCTTTCCGCAACCTGATGGCGGTAGCTGTCCCTCGGTACTTGGTCTCCAGCCGCCACTATTTTTCCCGATGTGCCGTCCCAGCCCTACATCAGCATGTGTCAGAGGACATCATCCATGCCCTGACCAACGCGGTTACTGAGAAGGTCCACTTAACCATGGACACGTGGACAAGTGCTGGTGGGCAAGGACACTATATCTCCCTGACGGTACATTGGGTTAACCTGGTGGAGGCTGGGACCGAGTCTGACCCTGGGGCTGCTAATATGCTGCCCACACCAAGGATTGCGGGGCCTACCTCGGTCACGGTTTCTCAGGCTTATTATGCATCTTCCTCCAACCCCTCCTCCTCCTCCTCCTCTCAATTATCATCCGTGAGCATGGCGCCTTCAGTCGGTAACTCTAGGCGCAGCAGCACTGCCGTGGGTAAGCGCCAGCAGGCGGTGCTGAAACTGCTGAGCTTAGGTGACAAAAGGCACACCGCCCAAGAGCTTTTCCAGGGTATCACAGCTCAGACCGATCTTTGGCTGGCGCCGCTGAACCTCAAACCAGGCATGGTTGTGTGTGACAATGGGCGTAACCTAGTGCAACTCACTGCCTGGCCCACGTGTTCAATCTTGTGGTTCAGCGTTTCCTCAAGACAGACCCCAATTTGTCTGATTTGCTCACCAAGGTGCAACGCATCTGTGCGCATTTACACAAGTCAACCACAGATACTGCCACTCTCAGGGCAGTGCAACGGCGCTTACAACTGCCTGCTCACTGACTGTTGTGCGACGTGCCCACGCGATGGAATTCTACATTACACATGTTAGCCAGGGTTTACCAGCAGCGCAGAGCGATGGTAGACTGCCAGATTACAACTTCCACGAGAACTGGTAGTCAGGTTAGTCAGCTTCCTTAAGTCTACAATGAGGAGTGGACGTGGATGTCTGATATCTGTCAGGTGTTATGCAACTTTGAGGAGTCAACACAGATGGTCAGCGGCAATGCTGCCATTATCAGCGTCACCATCCCACTGCTTTGTCTGCTGAAAAACTCACTGCTCAGCATGAAGTCAGAGGCTTTGCGCTTGACACAGGAGATGGGGGAAGAAGATACATTGCTTGATAGCCAGAGCACCCTCAGGTCTGTTTCTCAGCGCGTATTGGAGGAGGGGGAGGAGGAGGTTGAGGAGGAAAAGGAGGAGAATGTTGGCGAGACTGAAGAGGGTACCAATGCTCATTCCTTCTTATTTGTTCTTGTTTATTTGTTGAGCGCGTATGGGCTCAAGAGGAGGAGCTGGAGGAGGAGGAAATGGAGAGTCAGCCTACTGAGGAGAGGGAATTCTTGCGTGTTGGGACTCTTGCGCACATGGCTGACTTCATGTTAGGCTGCCTTTCCCGTGACCCTCGCGTTAGAAGCATTTTTGACAACACCGATTACTGGGTGTTCACCCTCCTGGACCCCCGGTACAAGCAGAGAGTATGAGAGTTAATCAATATCAATAGGCCCTGCTGCACAATCTGAAACTATCCTTCCCATCTGACACCGCTAGCGGCAGAGGACGTAGTTCTGTGTGCCAACTAGATGGGGAGAGGAGGGGAGCAGGCAGCTTGTCAAGCACTGGCAGTGGAACACTCTCCAAGGCCTTTGCCAGTTTTATGTTACCCCAGCAAGACTATGTCACCCATCCCCATTCTAGGCAGAGTAGGGGGGAGCTGTTCAGAAAGATGGTGAGGGAGTACCTAGCTGACCATACCAATGTCCTGAGTGATCACTCTGCTCCATACAACTACTGGGTTGCAAAGCTGGATACGTGGCTTGAACTGGCGCTGTACGCCTTGGAGGTGCTGGCCTGCCCTGCCGCTAGCGTGTTGTCAGAGCGGGTCTTCAGTGCAGCTGGTGACATCATCACTGATAAGCGTACACGCCTGTCAACTGATAGCGCTGACAGGCTGACGCTTATTAAAATGAATAAAGCCTGGATTTCACCGGAATTCAAATCTCCACTGGGTTAAAGCAACTAAACTTGAAGATTCTTTATGTATCCTCTCCTCTCCTCCTCCTCCTTCTCTTCTTACACAAACGCAGAGCCAACAGGCAATTTTTCAGAGGGCCAAAAAAAATCAATTTTTTAGGAGCGTCAACTACAGATACTCAAAAACAATTTTTTAGGAGGGTCAACTACAGAGAGTCAAAAACAATTTTTTAGGAGGGTCAAATACAGACACTCCAAAACAATTTTTTTGAGAGTCAACTTCAGACACTCCAAAACTAATTTTTGGGAGGGTCACCTACAGCCATTTGACTGCAATCTCAGTCTGACCAAGGCATTGGTGGTGTCACCGTCATGCTTTGTCAGGGTAAATTTATATGTGGTTCACCTGCTACCTTGGTCTAACTTGGTCACTCTGTTGTCACCGCCATGCTGTGTCAGGGTGAATTTATATGTTGTTCACCCTATACCTCAGTCTAACTTGGTCACTCTAGGTTCACCGCCATGCTGTGTCAGGCCGGATTTTTGAGTGGCTCACCGGCTACCTCAACTAACTTGGTCAATTGGGGGTGTCACCGCCATGCTGTGTCAGGCTACATGTTTGGGTGGCTCACCTGCTACCTCAACTAACTTGGTCACTGCTGCTACTGTGCCGCACACCACATAATTGTTCACTGGACTGTAGTATATATAACTGAGAGAAAAAACGTACTCTTTAGACTGCGGCTACTGTGCCGCACACCACATAATTGTTCACTGGACTGTAGTATATATAACTGAGAGAAAAAAAGTATTTTCTAGACTGCGGCTACTGTACCGCACACCACAGAATTTTTCAGTGCACTGTAGTATATATAACTGAGAGAAAAAACATACTCTCTAGACTGCGGCTAGTGTACCGCACACCACATAATTGTTCACTGGACTGTAGTATATATAACTGAGAGAAAAAACGTATTCCCTAGACTGCACTACAGATCCCAGCAAGCCAAGGTACAGCAGTAGCAAAAATGAGTACTGAGAGGACTTTGGGCAATTTCATTGGGGTCTGTGTGGACCATGTGCTGTCCCCTTTCTGCCACCAGTCGCTGTGCACAGTGTTCAGCCAAGATGGCAGTAGCTGCACTACAAGTCCCAGCCAGCAGCCAGGAGGAGACCAAAAAAAAGGTGCTTGTAGCCCTTAGAAGGGCTGTTGGGTTCTTTGTGGATGATTCCTGCCTAACCAAAATCTAAATTGAGGCCCTAACACTCTCCCTGACAGACAGCAGCTCTATCCCTAATCTCATCCAGGCGGCGTCTGAGGCAAGCAGCGCGGGACCAGATTCTTATATTCCCAGGTCATCTGATCTGGCCAGCCAATCCCTGCTATCGACTTGTAGGGGTTCCACGTGATGCTAGGGGGTACCAAAGACTCTCCTGCATGTTGATTGGCTGAGAAAAAGGCAGCTAACATTGCAGGAAGAGGAAGATGCCATTTCCTCGAGTATCGCAATATGCTCGTCCGAGTATCGAGCACGTCCGAGTATCCTAATGCTCGAACAAGCACCAAGCTCGGACGAGCATGTTTGCTCATCTCTAGTTGTCAATTTTAGACAATTATCATTTGTCATATTTTTCATGTCACTTTAAGTCCAGCTTTGCATTTAGTGGTTTCAAATTTATGAAATAGCACACAGCAATAACATATTTCCAGTATACACCTTAAAGAGTAAAAGTAGACCAGGGGGTTGCCTGGCGTTAGTTGTGACCATTTTGTGACTTTGGCAAATGTTGAACATAGTAAATGCGCCATAATCCAGTTCTAATCTCCCTTTTGGCCTTTAAGCCTCTTTCACACAAGCAAAATTTCCATCTGGGTGCAATGCATAAGGTGAACATCGAGACTGAATCCTGACCCATTCATTTGAATGTATTTTTCCAGGAAAAATCACAACATGTTCTATATTCTGCATTTTTCATGCAGCTCTGGTTCCATAGAAGTGAATGGGGCTTGCATGAAAAATGGATTGCATCCAGATGAAATCCAGTTGCATTGTGTTTTTCACTGATGGTTGTTAGGAGATCTAGATTGTTATTCTTCAGATTTTTTCATGCGCTGGAAAAAAACACATCCAAAACTGATTGCACCCCCACAGAAAAAACTGAAACAATAAACGCAATCACAAACACGGCTGACTGAACTTGCGTGCAAGACTATCAGATTTTTCCTGAACTAATCCTGACACAATCCGTATAGTTCGTGTTAAAGAGGCCTTAAACATAAATTTACCAAATGTTGCATAAAATAGCGCAATTGCAGTGACTTGTGACTTTTTTAATAAAAAAAACTGACATTTCTGATTTGAGATTTCTTAAGCTTGTTCTGGGTATATATAGATATTTTGGTCACACTGGACTCCCTGTCTATCGAATCTTAGTCTTGAGAAGCATAGGGCTTACGAGACCTCCCGAGCCCAGTGAGCCCTGGCATTCAGTGATTTTTGCAGATTGCTTCCACTGGACCTGTTTGGATTTATATTATGTTTAGGGTTTACACAACAAAATTGAAATATGGGATGTAAACTGCTGTAACTACATAAAAATGAAAACATTTGATATACTTGATCTACAGTACCATTATTAAACTATTGTTAACTGTAGCACCTATTTCAGCAAACTTTACTACTGCCTGGTAAGTCCTGTCTGTTCAAGCCAGATCAAATCATGAATTTACCAAAAATATGACACAAAAATTCCCCTGTGTCCATGCCACTGCCTTCTTCCAAGCCACTAATTTTCTCTGCAGCAGGGAAGGCTGATGGGAGGATGTGAGGTGTAACTCCTCCCCCCCCGCTCACCTGGGCTCGATGAGTTGGAGCTAGTTTTTGGTCTCAGCCCCTACCCTGCCTTTGGCTCCAGCCATCGTTCTCTCGGCTGGGAGAGCCCTTCACCTGAAGTACAACCGCTGCTGCCCCACACGTACTAGAGCGACCAGATGATGGAGCTTGCCTGTCTGGCATGATTGATCTGGGCTTGGATTCCGGATCCCACGAGTGGCCCCGTGGTGTGAGTAAAGCGGTGTCAGTGGAGAAAGCTGCCAAGGTCACGTGAGATGTGAGTGTGCGGCTGCTGAGCCACTGAGCCGCTAGAGATCCCAGAGACTCCGGAGACGTCGTGCGGTGGTCACGTGGGACGCCGAGAGGAGGGAGAATCCGGCACCTTCAAGCTAATTGAAAGAGAGGTATCGTGTGCTGTGGTTTGAGGGCGGCTGCATTACCTTACGCTCCGAAACATCGCCTCGGGAGGGGTCTGGTTTGTGCCAAGGAGTCATCGTGGCAGTTTGCAAGCGGCTGGAGGTGGTGAGACAGCGGGTCAATGTGTGAGCCTGCCCCCTTCCTGGGGTGGTTCCTGAGTGTTGACGCAGCGCCGGGTGAGAGCCGGTGCCTGCAGTTTACCGGGACGAGAGCTCTGTGACCCCGTGGCTGTGTGAGAGACGGCGCTCGGGGTGGCCCCTGGAGTTCTCGCCGCGGAAGAGTTGGGAGCAGGTCAGACTCTTAGTCTATGTGTATTGGTCTGGTTGCTCAGTTTCTGCACTGAGGAGAGCAAAGGCCGCTGCCATAGTAATAATAGGATCTCTCTGGTTTGGATATACTGAGGGAGCCCCGGGTTTTAGGTGGCCTTGGGAGTTGTTTGGATTTATGTTGGTGGTATCCCAGGTTGTTTGGCTATAACTCTCTACGTTGGACTTTGCTGGCTTCCCTCCCCCCTTTTCGTCGCTTGGAGAAGGCTGAAGAAAGAGCGTGGACTGGGGAGGTCTGGCTGGGTATATTTTAGAGGGATTGTTGCTGGACTTTCCTATTTTTTTGGATTATTGACTGCTTTTTTTTTAGTTTTTGTGGAAGTTTAGTTGTGTGTGTGGGGGGGAAAGAAGGTAGGGGAAAAAAAAAGCGGGGAAAAAAAAGAAAGAAAAAAAAAAGGAAAAAAAATGGGGAAAAAAAAATGGGGGTCAAAAATAAATAAAAGATGGCAGCCAAAACACAGTCTCTCAGCCCAACAAAAGAATCTAAAGAAGGTAAGGGTAGAATAGAAAAATTTTTATCCCCCCCCAGCACGGGAGTGAAGTCAAAGCAAAGCAGCCGGAAAAAGGCAGTAATTGAGGAAAGCCAAGAACCCCCCTCCCTGGCTACAATAATGGAAGGAATAAATAAATTTAATAAGGTTATGGAAAGCATGACAGTAAAAGTGGATAGCCTGGTCTCTGAAATTTCATTAATTAGAGATGAATTAAGGAAAACTAGAGAGAAATGCAGGGAGGTCGAGGGATGTGCCAACCAGGTGGTAAAAGAGCTACCCAATCTTAAAGAAGAGATGAAGGTTTTAAAAGATAGTCAATCTAACTTAAAAACGCAGGTCATTGACATGGAAAATCGAGCCCGTAGATGTAATTTGAGATTTACGGGTATACCCGAGAAGGCCGAAAAAGATGATTTAATTGGTTTTACGGAGAAATTGATTAAGGATTATATTGGGGAAGACAGCTTGTCAGGGTTGTTCAGTGTGGAGAGGGCTCATGGGATCCCTGGGAAACCTTTACCTGAAGGAAGCTTTCCGTGGACTATGATAATTAAAGTATTAAATTACAAAGATAAGGTCACTATACTAAAGAAAAGTCAAGAGATCGAGAAAATAAAGGTTGATGGGTCGGTGGTTCATATACATCCGGACTATGCGGAGGAGACACAAAAAGAGAGAAGAGGTTTTAATTTAGTCAAAAGAAGGCTTAGGGAAAATAATATAAAATACTCATTAATGTACCCGGCCAAACTTCGGGTGGTATTTCAGGATAGAGTGTATTTTTCTCGGAACCCGGGGAGGTGGGTGGCTGGATGGATGGGGAGGGGCTGAGGGGTAATAAGTGATAGGATGCAACGTCTCCTTGTCTCATCTGAGCCCGGGGTGGGGACAGCGTGGTTTGGGACCTGTCCGTAGTTTGGATAGGTATTAATGGGGGTGGGGAGGGGGCGGGGGGCCTGGAAGGGTGGGTTTTTGTTGTGTTTTTTTTTTTTTTGAATAAAAATGTGCACTAGGATATTGTGTTGGAATATAAGGGGTCTGAAAGATAGGAGGAAAAGGGTCGCAATAATGGATATAATCAAGAGGTATTTGCCGGCAGTGGTATGTCTCATCGAGACTCATAACACAAAAGAATTTAATTATGTATGTATAAGAATTGGTGGTCTGATCACTATCATGCAGTTTATTCTTCTTACGCAAGAGGTGTTTCTGTTTTGTTTCATAAAAGTATTCACTGGGAAATGATCGAAAGTAAGATAGATATAGAGGGGCGTTATGTTTTTTTTGTATGGGTATTTGGGTAAGATTTTGTGTATTTTGGCTTTTGTTTATATACCTCCTCCATTTTCTCCTGAGGTTTTGAAGAAATCTTGGGGATTTGTTGTTACAAAAGCTGAGTGTCCAGTTTTTCTGCTGGGAGATGTGAACAGCATCATGGATGAACAAAAGGATAGAATAAGAGACAGAGTTTCCAACCTAGGGGCTGACACTCCTCTCAGCAGAATGATTGGGGAAATGGGGCTAATTGATATTTGGAGGGAGCGAAATCCTTTAAGAGTGGCCTTTTCGTGCTGGAATAAGTCCTGTAACACTAAATCCCGGATAGACATAGTATTTGTTAATAGGAAGGGGGCAAAGTTAGTTACAAATATAAACTATAAGACGAGATGTTTATCAGATCACGCCCCTGTAGTTATGGAAATAGAAGTAAGGGGGGTGGAGATCTTCAGAAGGCCCAATATTAATCCTAAATGGTTCTCTCTGTTCTCAGTTAAAGAGGATATTTTAGAAGAATTAAGGGTGCTACTGGAAATTAACTGGGGGTCGGCATCGGATTTAGTGGTATGGGATACGCTTAAGGGTATGGTAAGGGGCCTTCTAGTTAGTATGATCTATAAAATCAAAAGGGGGGCAAGATCTGAGGAGAACCAGTTTAGACAGGAAGTTGATAGGTTGGAAGGAGAGGTGATTAATAGCCCGGGATCTGACAATGAAAGATTATTGAGAGAGGCTCAGGGAAGATTGGATGGGTTCCTTATGGAGGTAGCAAAAAACAAAGTTTTTATAAGTAACAGAGATAGGTATCTGGAAACAGGAAAACCAAATAGAGGTTTGATGTCCGTCATTACATGATCACATGGTCATGACATCATTGAAGGTCCTTAAAAGCTATGGTGAATTGAGTGTTTCTTCTCTGCCTGGTCCTGTCAATCAACAGAGCCTCTAGGAGCAGAGGTAACGCCCCTTGCACCTAGGAACCTTATTAGCATAAAATAAAAGTTCATTTTATATAAAAATGGGGGCACCAGTAAATAAAACAGATATATATTTGGAATCAGGTGACATTAGCACATCTCTAATGTCAGCCTGATTCATACCGAAAAAACTGGTGACAGAAACTCTTTAAATACTGATGTGAAGATTTATGCGAGATTGCTCGCTAACCGTTTAATTAAAGTGATTAGATCAGTTGTGCATGGTAACCAGAATGGCTTTATGCCAGGGGGAAGCACCCAGGGAAATCTAAGAAGGCTAAACGAGAATATGGCGGTCGTGGGGCGTGGGGGGTCGCACTCCATCCTGTCGATGGACGCCACTAAGGCATTCGACAGGGTGGAGTGGGACTTCCTGTGGGCCGTGATGGAAAAAAATGGTTTTGGCAGTGAGTTTATGGGATGGATAAAACTGCTTTACCATAAGCCCAGGGCTTCTCTTTTGGTTAACGATAGTGAATCAGAGTCTTTTGCCCTTGGCCAGGGTACAAGGCAGGGGTGTCCTCTCTCCCCCCTCCTTTCGCCCTCAGTATGGAGGTTTTGGCGGCAAGAATAAGAGCGGAGCCCAACTTGGAGGGGTTTGGGGCGAGGGACAGGATATCCCTGTACGCGGACGATGTTTTGGTATATTTGAAGTCCCCAGAGAACTCGTTGGCAAGAGTTATGGAATTAGTGGAGGAATATGGGTCTTACTCTGGGTTCTCTATAAATTGGGAGAAATCAGCTCTCCTTCCTTTGGGAGGGGAACTGAAATTAAAAGGGCAGAATACTAAGATTATGATTTTACAGGAACATCAAAGTCTTAAATATTTGGGTATAGAGGATACGGGGGATGTAACCCAGTACCATATGAAAAACTCAATGCCCCTTATCAAAGAGATTCAAAAAAAGAGCCAGACCTGGAACAGTCTGCCCTTGTCCAGGGGAGACAGGATTGTGCTGATAAAATCGGTATTAATGCCTAAGTTATTGTACTTGTTTATGGCCTGCCCGGTTTGGTGGGATGAAAAGCTTTTTAGGAAAATTGTAGTCGCCTTCAATGAACTTATATGGGGGAGGAGAAGAGTAAGAATTAAACAAGAATTCTTAGTTCCGGAATGGAATAAGGGTGGAATTGCATTTCTGGATGTGGCTTCTTATTATCTGACTGCTAAGGTCAAGTACCTTATGGAACGGGACAAAAATGAATATTTTAGGTGGCTTATGGCGAAGTATAAGGGAGGTTATCGGTCGATCCTGGAACTCCTGGAGTCGGGGCAGATGGACCAGGGTAAAAGGAGGAATAAAAGGTGCTTGGAGGGTAGCTTGGTAGAAACATGGAAAGCAATAAAAAAAATGACAGGGATGGGGATTATCGGAGATCTTGCCCCCCTTTGGTTTAATACACAGATTGGTGATTTATATCAGATAGGTATTATGAAACAACTGAGAGGTTCCGGGGTGGAGAAGTTCAAAGATGTTTGGAGAGATGGAGAGCTATTGGACTGGCAAGCAATAAAAAGGGAATATAAGGCGCCAAGTGGGGCGTGGTTGGAATATATGCAAATTAAAGACGCTATGACCAAGGTTAAGGAACCTCAGATCAGTGAATTGAGGGGGGCACCTAAATTGATTAAGATGATAATAAAAGGGGGAGAAGGTGATAAGGTGAAAGTGTCAGCAATATATTCCCAAACAGTAGAAAGGAAGTACGAGAATATTTCAAAAAAGAAATATGATAGATGGGAGAGAGTTGGTATTAGATTGGATGAAAAAAGCTGGGATGTGATTAATGGGAATGTAAGAAAGGTTTCTCCCAACCTCAATTATAAGTTCACTCAATTTAATGTTATTAATATGTTGTATTGCTCCCCAAGGTTCTTGTTCAAAATTAAAAGAAGGGAAAATGATGAATGTCCTAAGTGTAGGAGGGAGGGGCTGATTTTGTACATATGCTGTGGAACTGTGAAATGGTTCGGAGGTTTTGGGAGGCGAACCATATTAAAATTACTGAAGAGTTTGGGGAAAGGATGGATTGCAGTTTGGAGATAATGATACTGGGTGATGATTCGAGGATTAAACTCAAAAAGGTACAAAAGACACAGTTAGCTAGGAAGCTTTTTTTGGCTCGGTTAGTGATATTAAAGCGGCTCTGTCACTAGGTTTTAACCTATGTATTTAAATACATAGGTTAAAACCCCTTAACTTGTACAGTTAGAACATACCTGTATTGCAGAGTACAGCGCAGCGGTTGTGCTGAAAAAAGACCTTTAAACTTTATGTTAATGAGCCTTCGGAGCACCGGGGGGCGGGCTCTTTCTTCCTGAGCACCGCTTCTTCACCGCCCCCGGGTCCCGAGGCTCTCCCCGATGCCGACGTCCACGCCCCTCTGAAAATTGATTGACAGCTGAAATCCAGCCGGCGCATGCGCAGAAGCGCTTGCAGTGCCGAACACCGCAAGCGCTTCCATCCTTGTGCGCACGCGCCGTCACTTCCGGGTTCAGCGAAGTGACGGCGCGTGCGCACAAGGATGGAAGCGCTTGCGGTGTTCGGCACTGCAAGCGCTTCTGCGCATGCGCCGGCGGGATTTCAGCGCTAGGCCAAACGGCCTAGCGCTGTCAATCAATTTTCAGAGGGGCGTGGACGTCGGCATCGGAGAGAGCCTCGGGACCCGGGGGGCGGTGAAGAAGCGGTGCTCAGGAAGAAAGAGCCCGCCCCCCGGTGCTCCGAAGGCTCATTAACATAAAGATTAAAGGTCTTTTTTCAGCACAACCGCTGCGCTGTACTCTGCAATAAAGGTATGTTCTAACTGTAGAAGTCAAGGGGTTTAACCTATGTATTTAAATACATAGGTTAAAACCTAGTGACAGAGCCTCTTTAAGATCTTGGATGTCGGAGAAGCCCCCTACAACCTCCGAATGGTTTAAAACGGTTGACATTATTGCAAAATATAATGGAGGTATATAAGTTAATAATTTAAGGGATCTTTTTTTTTTTTTTTTTTTTTTTACCCCTTCCAGGCTCACGGGGGGGAGGGAGGGATGGGTGGTTTATATAAGATGGAATTATTGGAATTATAATATATTTTTGTAATGTACTTTTGGAAAATTAATAAAATTATTAATTTAAAAAAAAATTAAAAATTTTCTCTGCAGGACCAGGAAGTGGCTTGGTTCTGTGACCACTGTGGCCAATCAAGAGCCACAGAGTTCATATCTGCTTGAATCGAACATTAGGTATTTTTTACTGTCACACAACAGGGCATTTGTCGTATCATTATTTTTGGGGGACATTATGTTAACACTATTAGTGTAGGGGGCACAGTTTCCTGGGTGCAGTTATTTTTTAGGGCACTCTGTGCCAATAATTATTTTAAGGGGGCACTATCTGTGTGGTACTAGTATTTTCAGGGTGACTGTTTCTGCAGTATAGTTTTGGGGAGCACAGCATCTTAGTATTAGAGATGGCAGGATGGGGTGTTCAGAAGTTGAGAGGATGATGGAAAAGTAGGAAACTAAGATGTCTGTCTGTGATACTCTGCAGAGAGAAGAGATGGCTGAAAGAAATCATCATGGCGGTCGGTCTGAAAGGAGAAGATGATGAAAGAGAATGTCTACATTTAAGAAGACATCACTGAATGTAAGAGGTATGTGGCATTGTATTAGGCTACCTTCACATCTGCGTTAGTGATTCTGGCAGGCTGGTCCAGCAGAGAACAGCCTACTGGAATTCACCGGCTCCGGCACTGCTGGATGCAGAATTCCTGCTGGTCCCATTAACTATAATGCAGAGATCCGGCCACATTCAGGCAAAAATGCTGAGAATCAGCGGGACACAAACTACTGCATGCTGTGGTTTGTGTCCAGCCAGATCGTAGTGCATCAAGTGTGAAAGTAGCCTCATCCTATGTTTTGTATTGCTGTATGTAATGTTAGGAGGGAATAGGTAAAGTTGAGAATTTGGCATAGGGGGAGGCACAGGGGTCCTCTGCTGTCTGTGTCTGACCCTCAGTAACAACATGTTGGGATGGTGGGAATCTTGTTAGGCTATGTTCTCATCTTCAGCACAAACTCCGGTAGTCTGTTCAGGCAGAGTAACAGATTATTGGAATTTACCGTATCTGATATAGCCAGATACCACTGCAAATTATCAGATCCCCATTGACTATAATGGAATATGACAGAAATCTGGCGGCTTTCTGGCATAAATGCAGCAGTATCTGTCTGACGGAAAAATGTCATTTATGCCGGAAAACTGCCAGATCCCAAGTTAATCAATGGCAATCTGGCAGTGTGTGGTGGTATCTGGCTATTCTGGATTCCAAAATAATATAAAATAAATGGTGGCTCACCTCTATTCAAACAATGGAGTCGGAGGTGCGACTATCCTGTGACTATACCCGTAGTCACTGTTTAAGGGGATATTTAAATTATGGATTTGGATGTGCACACTTCTTATCTGTTGTGCATGGACAGGGTTGAGTGGTCGGTGAGTAGTGGTTAAATGTAATGGTTAGATGGTGAATGTATTCATGCGTGTGCCATATACCATTAAATAAATTGAGGTCTGGATAGTGAATTTAACAATATAAAAAACTATTTATTGGAAAAATAGGATTAATAAAATACAATTGTAAAAAGAGAGGATCGTATAT
Source organism: Rhinella marina (assembly GCA_900303285.1). Lineage (NCBI taxonomy): Eukaryota > Metazoa > Chordata > Amphibia > Anura > Bufonidae > Rhinella > Rhinella marina. Next base: position 1,541 of record ONZH01019679.1, on the reverse strand, counting down.
AAAAAGGAATATATATATATATATATATATATATATATATATATATATATATAAAGAAAAGGATTTTTTGTATAAAAACAAAACAAAATATCAAAAAATTAAAAGAAAAGAAAATTGCCATAAAAGTAAATGTCCAAAAAAAAAAAAAAATTGTTGGAGCTCAGCTGGCTATGTAATTTGAGCATGCATTAATATAAAGCGTTTTTAGTACATTACCAGTAAGGTGTTTTCAAATGATATGCTTCTCTTTTCTTGCTCTAAGATGATGAGCCCCTATGGTGGTAGGACCCTTAATTGAGAGACTGTTCCCAAGTGGAGTACGGTCTGTTAATGTTGGTCTTGGTAAGGATGAGCAATAGGCTTCTAGTGCGGCCTCCGTGGCGTCCCACGTGGGTGCGAGCCTCTCAAATGGAAAGTGCTGACTCGGCGTTCTTGCTGGCAGCGCTGTGAAGGTAGGGGCTGTTGACGCTGCTCCGCTTGAGATGGAGCGCTATGTCAGCATCAGCTGGTAGTTCTCCGTCGGGTGATGTCTTATCAACTCTGTGGATGTAACGGAGGCGCCCGATACTCTGCAAAAGATGCTTGGCGGCTTTAGGCTTGATCTGTGTGTAAGAAGTGCCGCAGTTGTTAGGGAATGTTGGTAGAGATTATCCAGTTGCTGTTTATAGATGTATTATCTATAGTAGGAGCGTCAGGAATTATTCTTGGTGGGTGTGCGCTATACGTCTCTCCTCGATAGGTCCTATATTACCAAACGCGTTTCGGGGCTCTGATGCCCCTTCCTCAGTGGTTGTTGGACCTATGGTAGAGCTTGGCCTTTTATAGGGTTTTTTTCTCTAAAACTGAGTTTTTTTTCGTTCAGAAAGTGTGGAGTGGATCAATAACATTCTCTGGATTGCAGTTGATATAAATGTCCAAACATAAGATATTATAGCATTCATAACAATAATATATGTGCATTAAAGGTGGTGTATAGAGAAGTTCTGGTTATTGCACACTCTGTTACTGTAATAGGTATATGACATTCAAATATTTGTCTTTTTTGTTTTTGTCTGGTAATGGTTGTTTGTCTTTGTGTTTTGTTTTTCATTCCAGTGTTTGTCTTTGATTTATCTTAGTAGTATTGATTTATAAATGTATGTGTATTGGTGGTAGTTGTCTTTCTAGACGTTGTTATTAGTTTAATGCTTTTTATCTATACCCATTGTTTTCTAATTTTGTCCTTTTGTATTTTTGTCTTTTTTTGTGCATAGTAACGCCGTAGTTGTCTTTTTAGTATTTATCTTTTTTGGGAATAGTGGTGCCGTAATTGTCTTTTTAGTGTGTGTCTTTTTTGGGAATTGTGTTACTAATGGTTGTCTTTGTGGTGTATGTGTTTGTGTTTGTGTAATGTTGATATTTTTTAAATTTTCACTCATTTACTTTGTATAGTGTCGTAATTGTCTTTTTAGTATTTGTCTTTTCAGAAATTATCTTTCTAGTGATTATCTCTGTGATGTGTTTTCATATTTGTGTTATTGTGTTTGTATCGTAATTGTTTT
>ONZH01019678.1:0-31201 GCA_900303285.1 Rhinella marina | reverse complement strand
TAATAATTTTTTTTTTTAAATATTTTTTTTTTGGGAACGTGACGTGCAGGAAATATGGTAGAACTGACTGACACCCTGTTAACGGTGGCTATTTAGTCTGTGACCCAGACAAATGTCACACAGAGAATTTTCTGGATCAAGCGGTAGATGATATTGGTAGCAATGACTTGGTTGTATAGTGTGTGTACAGAAAGTGTCACCCTGGACAGTATATATGGATTGGAGTGAGTCAGTGCTGAACTGTGACACACAGAATGGTTCCACAGTGCTGTGTGCAATGGATTTGTATCACTGAGATAGAACAAAAAAAAAAAAACAGGGTTAGATATGGCGATAGCTGCACTACTAGTGCCAGCCAAGTGACAAAAAAAAAGTAAATAAAATGTCTTCTAGCCCTTAGAAGGGCTGTTGGGTTCTTTGTAGGTGATCCCTGCCTAACTGAGAACTAAATTCAGGCCCTAACACTGTCCCTGAAAGGCAGCAGTTCTATCCCTAACGATATCCAGGCGGCATCTGAGACGAGCACCGCGGCCAGTCGGTAGTATATTCCAGGGTCACCTGATCAGGCCAGCCAACCCCTGCTATCGACATGTAAGGGCCCCACGTGATGCTGGGTGGTACACAGAGTCTCCTGGCTTGTGATTGGCTGTGTTTTTAGGCGTCAAAAAAGCACGATGCGGAAGTTGCCATTTCCTCGAGCATGGCGAGATACTCGTCCGAGCAGCGAGCACTTACGAGTACCCTAATGCTTGAACGAGCACCAAGCTCGGACGAGCATGTTCGCTCATCTCTATTAAAGATGCATTTTTTCCATGTGTATTAAAGACAGTAATGCCACACAGCAGATCTACTGACCAGAGCCCAGTACTCTTAAGGGCAGAATGGGTAGCTCTTCTGCCTATCACTCACTGTAAAGAACACTGCTGCCCAGTTTAAGTACATAGGACTTTGTTGCAGTTTCCTATACAGTGGCTGGACAGTTCCACTGTGTACGATTAGAAATGTCTTGAAATTGCCCATATTTACACACACACGCATACACACACTAGTGTTGGATGAAACAGTGGACTCAAATAGCATCCAAAACTTATGCCATATTGGAGGTAAATGGCAGATCCTGTTTATATGCACACAAATGTTAATGTCAGAAGAAACAGTCACTTTTTATTTATTACTACCACGACCACTGCCCATCTTCTCTAATATCAACTCTTCCTCAGCACCCTGATTCAGCACCCAGATCCTATCCAATATCCAATTATCATCATAGTCCTCTACTTCTCCCCCACCTTTATCAGACAGTGATATGTCATTGTGGGCTCCTTGGACAACTCACGATTCCCTCTTCTGCATTTGCCTTAAGTGACACAGTCACCACAGCTACTACTGCCCCTACAACAATTACCGTGGGTAACAGTGGCACAACTACTAACACCAACAGAGCTATGCATGATGCCCCGACCTCTGTCTGAACCTCCTTCTCTGGGCAGTTCAAACACTGACGCTTCTCAGACAAGTCATCAACAGAAATGCTTTCTTGAATACAGTATCTTCCTCTTCTATGCTAAAAGTAGGAACCCCACTAAGGTGTCCAATAAAGGCAGAGGCACTTTCCACTCTGTCGTTTACCAGACATTTTATTATGAGGCCTATTTGTCATTTAATGACAAGCCACAGGTTTGGTACACTGATTATTAAATGGTATCAAACTTGCAACTATTTTTTTGAGGATTAAAAAAGGCGAAATTAAAGCCCCCTTCTAAAACACACTGCACACTGGTATTGACAATATGCAATTATATATTGACACAATAATGTTCACTAAATTAAACTGGTATATTGACACACTAAATTCAATAAACAGTACCAAAAAATGTGTTTTTTTGTGGAATTAACAGACACAGGCATAATTGAATGTCCCCTTCTATAAACACTAGTATAGACACACTGAAATGAGCTGAACTGTGCAATTTTAATTGTTCAATTGTGCAGCGTCCCTAACAAAATATATGCTGCTGAAGATGCTGTAAATATGCCTATAAAGCACTCATAAGCTGTAGAAGCTTGAGGGTTGTTTTCTTTATGCAGGCACTGTAGAATTGTTGTGTGACACTACCCTAAAGGGTTTCACTAGCAGTTTAATATTGATACCCTTTCTTTAGGATAAGTCATTAATATCAGATAAATGGGAGTCCGACTCCCAGCATCCCCACAGATCAGCTGTTTGGAGGACCACCACAGCTCTTTACACTGTGTGGCGGCTCTGCCTTGTTAATAAAGCACGTCTTCTATTCCACCTTTCTATCCCTAGAACACACAGTATATATAATTTATGTATAAAAAATTCTGCACAACTGCAAAAGAAATGAACCTCTTCTTAACAATAGCGCATAAATATATTTGAAGCAACTGCCAATCATTTTCTGACAAGTATCACAACATAAGCATAGACTAAGCAGGAAAAAACAAAACTCTTATCTCAACAAAATACATTGGGTCAGCAGGAGAGAGAATAACAGTCAACTGCCAAAGCGTAAGAGAAATGGACAAAATGATTTTGAGATGCATCTTTAATTGTTGTCCATTTAAAACCCAAGTTGACATTGATATGTTTTCCTTCTTCCCTTCAGATACTTCTGTCCCCTAGGAATTCCAATCTCAAGAGTTGGCTGCTTGTTTCCTTAGAGACAGTGTTGCAGCTCAACAGTCCCTAGGGGCTTTTGAAAACAGGATCATTTTGCTCAAATAATTGACTACATTCCCCACATTTACACAAAGTCTTAAAACCATTGCTTATTTCCATTATGGAAGCATGTTATCACTTTCATGCTCTTTTGTGTGCCTCATTATTGTGCTTACTGGTAGATAAGTATTTCTATGATATATTATATTTTGTGAGCTTTCTTTTTTCTGATGTACTTTATGACTGTACAGTCATGGCCAAAAGTTTTGAGAATGATACAAATATTAATTTTTACAAAGTCTACTGCTTCAGTTTTTATAATGGCAATTTGCATATACTCCAGAATGTTATAAAGAGTGATCAGCTTAACAGCAATTACTTGCAAAGTCAATATTTGCCTAGAAAATGAACTTTATCCCCCAAAACACATTTCAACATCATTGCAGCCCTGCCTTAAAAGGACCAGCTAACATCATTTCAGTGATTGCTCCATTAACACAGGTGTAGGTGTTGATGAGGACAGGGCTGGAGATCAATCTGTTATGATTAAATAAGAATGACACCACTGGACACTTTAAAAGGAAGCTGGTGCTTGGCATCATTGTTTCTCTTCTGTTAACCATGGTTATCTATAAAGAAACACGTGCAGTCATCATTGCACTGCACCAAAATGGCCTAACAGGGAAGAGTATCGCAGCTAGAAAGATTGCACCTCAGTCAACAATCTATCGCATCATCAAGAACTTCAAGGAGAGAGGTTCCATTGTTGCCAAAAAGGCTCCAGGGCGCCCAAGAAAGACCAGCAAGCGCCAGGACCGTCTCTTAAAAGTGTTTCAGCTGCGGGATCGGGCTACCAGCAGTGCAGAGCTTGCTCAGGAATGGCAGCAGGCTGGTGTGAGTGCATCTGCACGCACTGTGAGGCGGAGACTCTTTGAGCAAGGCCTGGTCTCAAGGAGGGCAGCAAAGAAGCCACTTCTCTCCAGAAAAAACATCAGGGACAGACTGATATTCTGCAAAAGGTACAGGGAGTGGACTGCTGAGGACTGGGGTAAAGTCATTTTCTCTGATGAATCCCCTTTTCGATTGTTTGGGACATCTGGAAAACAGCTTATTCGGAGAAGACGAGGTGAGCACTACCACCAGTCTTGTCTCATGCCAACTGTAAAGCATCCTGAAACCATTCATGTGTGGGGTTGCTTCTCAGCCAAGGGAATCGGCTCTCTCACAGTCTTACCTAAAAACACAGCCATGAATAAAGAATGGTACCAGAATGTCCTCCGAGAGCAACTTCTCCCAACCGTCCAAGAGCAGTTTGGCGATCAACAATGCCTTTTCCAGCATGATGGAGCACCTTCCCATAAAGCAAAGGTGATAACTAAATGGCTCAGGGAACAAAACATAGAGATTTTGGGTCCATGGCCTGGAAACTCCCCAGATCTTAATCCCATTGAGAACTTGTGGTCAATCATCAAGAGACGGGTGGACAAACAAAAACCTACAAATTCTGACAAAATGCAAGCATTGATTGTGCAAGAATGGACTGCTATCAGTCAGGATTTGGTCCAGAAGTTGATTGAGAGCATGCCAGGGAGAATTGCAGAGGTCCTGAAGAACAAGGGTCAACAGTGCAAATATTGACTTGCTGCATTAACTCATTCTAACTGTCAATATAAGCTTTTGTTACTCATAATATGATTGCAATTATATTTCTGTATGTGATAAAAACATCTGACAAACACACATAAAAACCAGAGGGCAGAAGATCATGTGAAAATATAATATTTGTGTCATTCTCAAAACTTTTGGCCATGACTGTATATGCCTTATTCAACATAGTGCATGCCCTGCCAATAAATGCCCGTCCGTGCCTGTATTGCTGCCCACAAACAGTGGGTCCTGAATACACGGGCATCGGCCGTGTTCACCTCGCATCATGGATGCGGACCCATTAACTTAAATAAGTCCACAATCTGGAAGGTCGGTGTGGAATGGAGGCACATGACCCCACAGAAGCACTGTGCAGTGCTATGCGTTTCTGTCTGTGCTTCCGCACCACAAAAAAGTACTGCATGCACTTTGCTGTAGTGTAGACCATCGGATGCGGATCGTGGGCCCCATTCAAGTGAATTTGGTCGGTACCCATGCATTGCAAACTGCAATTTGCGGTACGCAGCATGAGCCCAGCCGGCACACGTTTGGATGCATGACCCCTAAAAGCAATGTCAAATGGCCTTCTAAAAAAGTGGGGAGGGGGGAATTGGTCATAGATTAGTCCATACTGTGCAACTCTGTAGTCCTGCTTATTTGTTTCAACACATTTAGGGTATGACCACACATTCAGGTTTCTCACATTAGTTTTGAAAGCAAAAACCAGGAATTGAATTCAAAAAGAGCAGTTGTATCTATCTATCTATCTATCTATCTATCTATCTATCTATCTATCTATCTATCTATCTACTTTCTCTTCTTTTATGATCCACACCATCCAAAACAGCAACAAGAAACCTGAGGATGTGTGGCCATACCCTTAGATATCTAAGAAAAAGTGCTGCAGGGGCTCAAGAAAAATGCTATTTGGCCTTCAGGCCACATTTTTTTTCTAGAAAAGTGCAGTAAACATATTGATAAATTTGTGTCATTAGATTTTTAGTCAGTTGTATATTATTATTATTATTTATTATTATTATTATTATTATTATTATTATTAACCCCTTAAGGCCGAAGCTACTTTTACACTTAATGCCGAAGCCACATTTTTAAAATCTGCCATGTGTCACTTTATTAATTCATAACTTTGGGATTCTTTCACTGATTCGACTGATTCCAAGATTGTTTTTTCGTGACACATTGTACTCCATGACAGTGGTAAATTTGAGTCAATATAAATCACCTTTATTTATAAAAAAAATCCTAAATTTACAGAAAATTTTGAAAAATTTGCAATTTTCAAACTTTGAATTTCTCTGCTATTAAGGCAGATAGTGATCCCTCACAAAATAGTTATTACTTTACATGTCCCATATGTCTACTTTATGTTGCCATCATTTTTTAGATGTAATTTTATTTTTGGGGGATGTTAGAAGGCTTAGAATTTTAGAAGCAATTCTTTAAATTTTTTAGAAATTTTCCAAAACCATTTTTTTAAGCACCAGTTCAGTTCTGAAGTCACTTTGTGGGGCTAACATAATAGAAACCACCATAAATGACCCCATTTTAGAAACTAAACCCCTCAAGGTTTTCAAAACTAATTTTGCAAACTGTGTTAACCCTTTATGTATTCCACAAGAATTAAAGGAAAATGGAGATGACATTTCAAAATTTCACTTTTTTTTGCAGATTTTCCATTTTAATCCATTTTTTCCTGTAACAAATCAAGGGTTAATAGCAAAAAAACCTCAAAATCTATTACCCTGATTCTGTGATTTACAGAAACACTCCACATGTGATTGTAAACTACTGTATGGCCGCATGGCCAAGCGCAGAAGGAAAGGTGCGCCAGATGGTTTTTGGAGGGCGAATTTTGCTGGACTGGTTTTGAGACACCATGTCCCATTTGATGAACCCCTACAGTAGAAACAACCAAAAAGTGCCCATATTTTAGAAACAAAGGGATAAGGTGACAGTGTTATTGATACTATTTTGGGGTACATATGATTTTTGATCACTTTATATTACACTGTTAGGCAAGGTAAACAAAAATGGCTATTCTGGCTGTGGTTTTATTTTTTATTTTTTACTGTGTTCACCTGAGGGGTTAACTAATGTGATATTTTTGTAGAGCAGGTTGTTACGAACGTCGCAATACCTAACATGTATAGTTTTTTTTTATTTATTTAGGTTTTACACAATAATATCATTTTTGAAACAAAAAAATCATGTTTTAGTGTCTCCATTGTCTGAGAGCTGTAGTTTTTTTATTTTTTGGGCAATTGTCTCAGGTAGGGGCTCATTTTTTGCGGGAAGAGGTGACGGTTAGATTGGTACTATTTTGAGGGGCATACGCCTTTTTGATCACTTGCTATTACACTTTTTGTGATGTAAAGTGACAAAAATGGCTTTTTTGACCCTGTTTTTATTTTTAGTTTTTTACGGTGTTCGCCTGAGGGGTCGGGACATGAGATATTTTTGTAGAGTGGGTTGTTACGTGGCGATACCTAACATGCTTGGGGTATTTTTTATCTTTTTTTACTAATTTCAAATTTGAGTTTTGGGGGGGAAATGGGATTTTTTTTTTTTACTTTTTTTTAACTTTTTTTAAATTTTTTTTACACATTTTTAGACTCAGACCCACTTGGTTCTTTAAGATCCAGTGGGTCTGATTGTTCTATAATACACTACAGTACACTATATAGTGTACTGCAGTGCATTTTCACTCTTGCTAAGCCTTGTCAGGCTCCTGCCTTTAGCAGGAGCCTAATGAGGCTTAGCTTACACCATGGCAACCCAGACGCTTCTGAAAGCGTCCGGTTGCCATGGTAACCATCGGGACGCTGCCACAGCAGAGCAGCGTCCCGATGGGAGGGAGAGGGAGCTTCCTTCCTCTCTTCTGGCCATACCATCGGTGCTGCCAGCGCACCGCAGCGCCCGATGGGAGAGGGAGGGAGCGCTCCCTCCCTGTTAACCCCTTCCATACAGCGGTCCCTACGGACCACGGCATGGAAGGGGTTAAACTGCTGACATGGGTGCCAGCACCGATGTCAGCAGTTTCAAGCAGAGTATCAGCTGTATGCTGATACTCTGCTTGAAAACCGCTTGCCATCCTGAAAAATCATTGCGGGCGGCACTCCCGCCGCAGCCGCCCGCACATCGCCCGCCCGCATATTAACCCCCCCTCCCCCCAATCGGCCATCAGAGAAAACAGTGGGGTGGGGGGGGAAATATATATAACATATATTTTTAAATTTATTTAGTTATTTATTTTAGCGTTTATTTCACTTACGATCGCTGTCATTGGCTAGTCTGAACAGACTAGCCAATCACAGCGATCGCTAGCCCGGGACCGCCCCCATTGGTCCCGGGCTGGTTAGCTGAGACGCCTGGCTGTAAGTAACAGCCGGGGTCTCAGCACTGTCACCATGTCATCAGACATGGTGACAGTTTAATGCCATGACGGCTTATCCCGTCATGGGGCGGCAAGCGGCTCCTGCCCATCATTGGGCGTTAAGGGGTTAAAGCTCCATTCATTCTATAGCGCTGTACATATTAAAAGGGAAATACATACAGACAATTGCACTAAGCATGAACAAGACGAGTTACAAACTGGTACACAAGGAGAAAGGGTCCGGCCCGTGAGGGCTTATAATCTATATGATATGAGAGAAGGACACAGTAGGTAAGGGTAGAGGTGGTCATGGCAGTATAGAGGCAGCAGGGTCACTGGCTGTAGGCTTGTCTGAAGAGGTGGGTTTTCAGGTTTCTTTTGAAGGATTCCACTGTAGATGAGAGTCTGATATGTTGGGATAGAGAGTTTCAGAGTATGGGGGATGCGCAAGAGAAATCCTGGAGGCGATTGTGGGAAGAGTTGAGGAATGCACGGATGCGGGAGATATTTTTGAGTTGAAGGTGGCAGGTCGTGGAAAGGGCTTGGATATCTGGTCTGAAGGAAAGGGTAGAATCCAAGGTCACTCCAAGACATCGGACTTGTTTGACTGGGGAGAGTGTGTAGCTGTTGATTGTGATATATAGGTCTGTTGGAGGGGTTGTGCAAGATGGGGGAAAGATGATAAATTCTGTTTTATCCATGTTAAGTTTTAGAAAGCGGGAGGAGAAGAACGAGGATATGGAAGATAGGCATTGTGGGATTCTGGATAGTAAGGTGGTGATGTCTGGACCAGAGAGGTAGATTTGTGTGTCGTCAGCATAAAAGTGATACTGAAAGCCATTGGACTCTATGAGCTGTCCCAGTTTGAAGGTGTAGATAGAGAAGAGCAAGGGTCCGAGGACAGAGCCTTGTGGGACACGAAGAGAGAGGGAATGAGGTGAGGAGGTGGTGTGAGAGTGGGAGATGCTAAATGTCCGGTCTGTGAGGTACGATGAGATCCATGAGAGGGCCAGGTCAGTGATGCCAAGAGATGAGAGAGTTTGTAACAGAAGGGAGTGGTCAACGGTGTCAAAGGCAGGACAGGTCAAGAAGGAAGAGGACAGAGTAATGTTTTTTGGTTTTGGCTGCTAGCAGGTCGTTGGTGACTTTGGTAAGGGCAGTTTCAGTCGAGTGGTGGGGTCGGAAGCCAGATTGTAGCTGGTCAAAAAGTGAGCAGGAGGAGAGGTGAGAGAACAGTTCAGAATGGACATGTTGCTCAAGTAGCTTTGAGGTAGCTGGACAAAGAAGATTGGTCAAGTAAAGGCTTTTTTAGGATGGGTTTAATGGTAGCGTGTTTAAATCCAGAGGGGAAGACACTGAAGGTTAGTGATAGGTTGAAGAGATGAGCTAGGGCTGGGATAAACACTGTGGTGAGGATTGGAATGATGTGGGATGGGATTGGGTCAAGTGCGCAGGTGGTGAGATGTGATCTGGAGAGTAGGGTGGAAAGCTGTTCTTCCGTAATGTTGGAGAAGCAGGTTTTGGGAGAAGAGGACTGAGTAGATGTGTAGAGGGTCTGTGGGGACTGTGCGCTGAAGCCTTCTCTGATGTTGACAATCTTTTGTTTGAAGTATGTGGTATAGTCGTCGGCTGAAATGAGAGGTGAGGGTGGGGGCGCTGGGGGACGGAGAAGAGAGTTAAAAGTTGTAAAAAGTTGTTTGGAGTTGTGGGACAGGGAAGATATTAGAGATAAGAAGTAGGCCTGTTTTGCATCAGCGAGTGAGAATTTGAAAATGAGAAGGGATTGCTTGTATGTGGTGAAGTGATCCTTAGAATGGAATTTCTTCCATCGCCGCTCAGCAGCTCTGGAAGCTTGTCTGAGTTTCTTGGTCAGGTTGGTGTGCCAGGGTTGTCTGTTGATTTTTTGGGTTGTGTTGAGTGTGAGGGGAGTCCAGAGCTGTAGTTATTGTGGTGTTATACAGAGCGGTGGCAGCATCAGGGTCTTGGAGGGAACAAATGTTAGAAAGAGGCAGAAGAGAGTCAGAAAGCAAATGAAAGTGAAGATGTTAAGGTTTCTGCGGGGGTGTGCTAGTGGGTGGACCGGGGGAGTAGCAGAAGAGACCAGTGAAGAGAAGGTGAGTAGGTTGGGGTCAGATAGAGGGAGAGGCGAATTAGAAAGGTTAGATAGCAAGCAGAGGCGGGTAAAGATAAGATTGAGAGTGTGACCATCTCTGTGGGTTGGAGCAGAAGACCACTGCGAGAGGCCAAAGGAGGAAGAGAGTGCCAGAAGTTTGGAGGCGATCGAGTGCCAAGTGTCAATGGGGATGTTGAAGTCACCCATGATGTGTGTGGGGATGTCGGAAGAAAGAAAGTGTAGGAGCCAGGTGTTAAAGTAGTCAAGAAAGATTGTGGCTAGGTCAGGGGGGTGGTAAATGACAGCTACTTGGAGGCTGTAGGGACAGTAGATGTGAACAGAGTGTACTTCAAATAAAGTGAGCGTAATGGAGGGTGGCAGTGGAGTTGGGCTATAGGAGCAGTATAGGAGTATATAAGTGATATGTTGATTTGCATGTTTTTCTGTCAAATAGTAATGTGATGTGTATAATGACATGACTACTGGGGATAGTGATTGTATTTAAAGATGTATTTATGCTTGAAGGAGAAGGGCCAATGAAATGTCAGGACTAGAGATGTGCAAAGTTTTTGAAAATTTGAGTTTTCTGCTTTTGCAAAAATATTTGCGTTGTGAGGAATTACTTCGTCATGAAGAGCGTGCGTAATGACCGGGAACAACGTTTTGCCGTCTCCCGTCATTGAACATTTTAAATGTCACGTTCATCATTGATTGTGGCTTCTGACATTAATAATAAGACATTTCAGAGGTCAATAATAAAAAAAATAAAAATAAATCATACAGTATTTACCTTATCCATTTGAGTGTGAAGGGACTGCCGCAGCCATCTTGCTTGAAGATCCAGCACTGAATCTCACACGGTGCGTGATGATGTCATCACGCTGGCTGTCATACATCACTGTGCACGAGATTTTGTGCAAAATCTTTAAGCAAGATGGCCGCGGCAGTCCCTTCATGCTCAAATGGATAAGGTAAGTATAATGTTTTTTTAACAGCTAGTTCAGGAAAAATTGACTTGTTACCATGAAGCACAAGGAGATTCGTCTTTGCAACTAATTGAATTTTCCCTGAAATTCGTATAGAACTCCACTTCAACACAAGTCAGGACATACCATGATCTGAGAGTTGCAGAGGATGCTTACAGGAGATATCCTTGTTGCCTGGTCTCTATGTATAGATATGATTTTGTATGTAATAATTCAATAAAGGCTTAAAAGGGTTATGTTACTTCAGTATGTGGCATTTATCATGTAGCGAAAGTTAATACAAGGCACTTACTAAGGTATTGTTATTATCCATATTGCTTCCTTTGTTGGCTTGATTCATTTTTCCATCATATTATACTCTGCTCTCTGGTGGCTGAGACCATGGGAGCTTACATAGGCTGGTGCTTTTTTTCTATAGTGAGCATAACAATAACCCTTGGATACAAGCAGTATATATTGTGATGGAAAAATGAATCCAGCCAGCAAAGGAGGTGATATGGACAATCACAATACATTAGTAAGTGTATTGTATTAACTTTTCCTGTATAATAATAACACTTTATAAGAACACCTGTACAGTTCAGGTCAATCTCCTTGTACCCTCATTCACATTACCCTCTTTTGAGATCCACACAATCAGACACTTCCACCTATTCACCCTAAAAGTACAGTAGCTGCCTTCTATAGTCCCTCAGTATCACCTCACCAGTTGCTGGATCATTTTGCTGCCTGGCTTTCTCATTTCCTCTTGAGCAAATTACCAACTCTTATTATGGGTGATTTCACCATGCCCATTGATGATCCATTCTCCTTTTCACCTCTCACTTTCTTTTTATAACCTTTGCTCTTGGCCTCTCACAATTCACTTCCCTGCCACACACAAAAATGGTAATACACTTGATCTAGTTGTTTTCCACTTCTGCTCATTTTCTGACTTTATCATCTCATCCATTCTGACTGCAATCTTCTTTCTTTCACAATAAAGATCTCTCAGTCTCCTCATGACATTCCTACCTTTTACACATGCAAGAATCCTCATGCCATTAACTCCTAGCAACTTATTGACACCCTACAGTTATCACTGGCCCCAATTAGAGATGAGCAAAGCGATTCGTCGATTTGTTGATTCGTATCGAATCTTGGAAATTTTCAGCTGCGAAGCGAATCCGAATATTAGGGGATTCACTTCAGCTTTGTACGTAATCGCTACGTAGTTGTCCTATAAATTATACGCTATTGCTATGTATAAGTTACTCTATATGCTGTTGCGTATGAATTCAATTCATTAGTGAACTTTTACTGTTAGTTTTATCGTGCACAAAAGCCCGGGAAGAAAGTGGTCACCATGACCTAGTGGGCAGGGCTTGCTCTGATTGGCTCAGGCTCGGTAAGCCAGTGACGCATCACTTCTGCTGCGACTGCTGAGACGAGCAGAAGCACTGTGTGTGAAGTTCTGAGACTCTATGAAAATTGGGGTGTAATTACTCTGGGAATCCATATTACACATATCAGGGATACTGCAGGGCAAGTGCAGGGCCAGTTCAGGGCTAGTAATTAATCAGGCAGGGAGAGAGAGACAGGGAAAGATAGGGAGAGACAGGGAGATACAGGGACAAAGACCAGCTGCAGGGCCACAGAGTGAATTGAAAAATGTTTGGAATGGATAAGCAAAAGGGGTCCAGTTCCAGGCAGACCTCAAGCTCTAAAAAAAAGGAGAAGGTGGCACAGAGCAGAAGTGCCAAAGGGCCTGTAGCCTGAGCCTCTACTAGTAGTATTCGCAATACTTGGCCATTGTTCCACCAGGCTAACCTACCAAGGCGCAAAATTGTAGTGGAGGAGAAAGTGGATGAGGTAGTGGAGTGGATGGCACGCTCATCTCAGTCTCAGCCGGATGATCTGCTGTCATCTGCTGATACAGTATCCATATGTAGCCAGGGGTCAGACTCAGAGCGTTCCTCCTGCTCCACCATTCCTCTCCATCAAAGCTAGAGATGAGCGAATCTATTTGCCGCTTCGTAGATTCATATCGAATCTTGGGATTCTTCAGCTGCAAAGCAAATCCAAATATTAGGTGATTCGCTTCGCTTTTGTACGCATTCGCTACGTAGTGTGTCCTATAAATTATATGCTATTCTATGTATAATTTAGTTACTCTATACGCTGTCGCATACAAATTCAATTCAGTGATGCAGACTTTTCCCTGGTAGTTACTCTATACGCTGTTGCGTATGAATTCAATTCAGCGATGCAGACTCCTCCTGGTAGTTCCGCCCCTTTCTCCAGCGCGGGAGGATGACGAGGCAACTCAGGAAATTAAGTTGCACATTCGTGCGCCTCATCCCTTTTTCCCCCTTTTCAGGTTATTTGGGGAGCCCCTCGAAAGAGGGTTTTTTAAGGAACCTTTGCTGCTTTTTTTTTACCCATTTGGATTACAAGAAAAGAGACTTAAACGTGTCCGTGAGCATACTAGGTAGGTGATATTTAAAATTTTTATATTATACCTATAATAATGTATTTGCACTTTACCATATATATGTCTCGAATATTCGCTCTGCCTCTGAGGAATGCACGCCGCGGCCTCTCCTCGTACGTGCCTGCGTATTACGTAATCGCTTGGACAATAGTACGCTGAGATTCGTAAGCTATTTGTACGCTCATGCGTACGTCTTCAAAGAAGTTGCATACATTTTGTAAATGAATGTTCGTTATTAGTGAGCGAATGTTCGCTAATAGCACATAATAACGTATATTTTGTACGCAAATACAACAAATCTATTCGTCGAATATACAAATTTTAGGAAAAGTTCGGCGAATGTTCGGCGAATAATTTTTTGAATGATTCGCTCATCTCTAATCAAAGCCCGTCATTTTCGTACGCAATTTGTACGCTCATTTGTATGTGTTCAAAGAGGTTGCGTACAGTACCTTTTTTTACCTGAACGTTCATTATTAGTGCGCGAATGTTCCCTAAAAGCCATATAATTACGTATATTTTGTATGCAAATTCAATGAATCTATTCGTCGAATATATGAATCTTAGGAAAAGTTTGGCGAATGTTCGGCGAATAAAATTTTGCATGATTCGCTCATCTCTAGCCCCAATCTATTCCCTCTTTTGTCCAAATCTGTCTGCTAGTCATTACAACCATACCCTCAAAACCACCCTAGATGATACAACTGTTATTAAATTCGGACTTTCCTGACACAGACCAAGGCAATCCTGGCACACACCTGAAATACGTTTTCTTCAGCAGTGCTCTAGGTTTCCAGCAGATTTTCTCCTTTATAAATTAATGCTTAAAACCTACAACTCTTCCCTTCACCTTGCCAAACAAGCCTACTTCACTTCTCTCATCTCTTCACAGTCATCAACCCAACATTACTCTTTGATACTTTGCACTCCCTCCTAAGCCCAAAAATGTAGTGTCCATAACTGACCTCTGTGCTGAAGACCTGGCCACTTGCTTCAAAGAAGATTGATAGTATCCAGCAGAAAATAATTGATCCCTCTCCCTCCCACACCTCATCTTGTTCTCTCATCATTTGACCCTATAACAGAAGAATAAGAAGTCTCCATGATGCACTATTCTTCTCGACTGACCTGCAATAGTAACTCTATTCCCTCACACCTCCTCCATTCTCTCTCCCCAGCTTTCATTAGTCACCTGACTACAATATTTAACCTCCCTCTTTATTTTGGCATCTTTCTATCCTCTTTAACCATTCTTTTCTAATCCCATTCTTTTCTAACTACTCAAAAAAACACCTCTTGATCCAACCTGTGCTGCTAACTACAAACCTGTCTTTACCTCTCCTTCATCTCAACTCCTGGAACGCCTGATCTATTCTCGCTTCATAAGTTACCTCTCTGGTAACATTATCTTCAACTCCTTACAAGCTGGCTTTCACACTCTACAATCTACAGAAACTTCCCTTACAGAAGTGTCTAATGATCGTTTGACAGCAAAAAGGAATGTGAAATATTCTCTACTGATTCTTCTGGTTCTCTCTGCATCATTTAGTAACATAGTAACATAACATAGTTTGTAAGGCCGAAAAAAGACATCTGTCCATCCAGTTCAGCCTGTTTTCCTACAAGTTGATCCAGAGGAAGGCAAAAAAAACCCTGTGAGGTAGAAGCCAATTTTCCTCACTTTAAGGGGATAAATTCCTTCCCGACTCCAATCAGGCAATTAGAATAACTCCCTGGATCAACGACCCCTCTCTAGTAACTATAACCTATAATATTATTACCCTCCAGAAATACATCCAGGCCCTTCTTGAACTCTTTTAGTGAACTTACCATCACCACCTCCTCAGGCAGAGAGTTCCACCGTCTCACTGCTCTTACCGTAAAGAATCATCTTCTATGTTTGTGTACAAACCTTCTTTCCTCCAGACGCAGAGGATGTCCCCTCGTCACAGTCACAGTCCTCGGGATAAATAGATGATGGGAGAGATCTCTGTACTGACCCCTGATATATTTATACATAGTTATTAGATCTCCCCTCAGTCGTCTTTTTTTCTAAAGTGAATAACCCTAATTTTGATAATCTTTCTGGGTACTGTAGTCCACCCATTCCGGTTATTACTTTAGTTGCCCTCCTCTGAACCCTCCCCAGCTCTGCTATGTCTGCCTTGTTCACAGGAGCCCAGAACTGTACACAGTACTCCATGTGTGGTCTGACTAGTGATTTGTAAAGTGGCAGGACTGTGTTCTCATCACGGGCATCTATGCCCCTTTTGATGCAACCCATTATCTTATTGGCCTTGGCAGCAGCTGTCTGGCACTGGCTTCTACAGCTTAGTTTGCTGTTCACTAAAATTCCTAGGTCCTTTTCCATGTCAGAGTTACCCAATGCTTTACCATTTAGTATGTACTGGTGACTTGCATTATTCCTTCCCATATGCATAACCTTACATTTGTCAGTGTTAAACCTCATCTGCCACTTTTCTGACCAAGCCTCCAGTCTATCCAGATCCTGCTGTAGCAGTGTACTGTCCTCCTCTGTGTTAATTACTTTACACAGTTTAGTGTCATCTGCAAAAATTGATATTTTACTATGCAAACCTTCTACAATATCATTAATAAATATATTGAAGAGAATAGGACCCAATTCAGACCCCTGTGGTACCCCACTATTGACAGTGACCCAATCTGAGTATGTGCTGTTAATAACCACCCTCTGTTTTCTATCACTGACCAGTTACTTACCCACATACAGACATTTTCTCCCAGGCCAAGCATTCTCATTTTGTATACTAACCTTTTATGTGGTACTGTGTCAAACGCTTTGGAGAAGTCCAAATATACGACATCCATTGAGTCGCCGCGGTCAAGTCTAGAACTTACCTCCTCATAGAAACTGATTAAACTGGTTTGACATGACCGATCCCTCATGAAGCCATGCTGATACGGAGTTATTTGCTTATTTTCATTGAGGTACTCCAAGATAGCATCTCTCAGAAAACCTTCAAACAGTTTACCCACAACAGAAGTTAAACTTACCGGCCTATAGTTTCCAGGCTCTGTTTTTGGACCCTTTTTGAATATTGGCACCACATTTGCTATGTGCCAATCCTGTGGAACACTCCCCGCCAGTATAGAGTCCTTAAATATCAGAAATAAGGGTCTGTCGATGATATTACTTAATTCTCTTAGGATACGGGGGTGTATGCCATCCGGTCCTGGTGATTTGTCTATTTTAATATTTTTAAGACGTAGCTGTACCTCTTCCTGGGTCAGAGAGGACACTTTTAAAGGGGAATTTACTTTTATACTCTGCATTTCATCTGACATTTTATTTTCATCAGTGAATACAGTGGAGAAAAAGTTATTTAGTAGATACTCTCTGCATTATTTGATACTGTAGACCACAAACTCCTTACTGTACCATGCTCCACTCTTTTATGCCTTAATGACACTTCTCACTCTTGCATTATTTGCTGGTTTTACTTCCCCTCCCCTTCTTCTTGTTGTTGGGATTCTTAGGGTTCAGTCCTCGGTCCCAGGGTCATAAATACCATAGCAGCAGACCATGCGACTGCTATAGGGCCCAGGGTAAAAGGGGGCCTAGTCTTAGTTGGAATTAACCCCTCTTCCACTGGAGGTGAAGACTTGGTCAGGACTTTACCCTCTAAAGGAACAAGTTTTAGCAAATGAAGCAGTGGAAAAATGGCCCAAGGGTCATTGAAAAGGGTTTAGGCAGAAATCCTTCTGATCTGTATGGGGGACCTGGTTGGATCCTTGCTATGGGGCCCTTCTCTATGTACACCACTGCTCGGTCCTCTCCTCTTTTCTCTCTACATAGCCTCAATTGGACAGACCATCAGCAAATTTGGTTTTCAGTACCATCTATGTGCTGATGACACCTGAATATGTAGCTCTTACTGTGATATCACTCCCGATGTGATTTAAAACAAGAGTGATTGTCTGTCAGCTGTCTCTAGCATCATGGCCTCTCTGTCTAAAACTGAATATTAAAAAACATAATTTTTGTCTTTTCTCGCATCTACTAACCAACCTAAATGTGATATTTCAAGTTCAGTCAGTGGTACTGCCATTACTCCTGGCCAGCATGTCAGCTATCTTGGGGTTATATTTGAATCAGATCTTTTCTTTGCTTCCCATATTCAAACACTGACAAGCTCATGTCATCTCAAGAACATCTCCAGAATTCGTCCTTTTGTCATGGTGGAAACCGCCAAAATGCAGGTTGTTGTTTTAATGAATTCTTGTCTTGATTACTACAACTCATAACTAATCAGTCTTCCCTTCCCTAAAGGCTGCTTCAGTCTGCCTAAATGCAGCAGCCAGGCTCATTTATCTGTTCATCCACTACACTGATGCCCCAAGCCTGTGCCAGTCACTTCACTGGTTACCTATACATCATGAATACAGTTAAACTTCTCACCCACAAAGCTCACCACAGCATTACAACTACCTACATGTCCTCACTCATTTCTGTCTACCACTCTACTTGTGCTCCTTCATTCTGCCAATGATCTAAAATTAACTTCCCCCATAATTCAAATCTCTCACTCCGGTCTTCAAAACATTTTGCGGCACCAATTCTCTTAAATGCACCTCCCTGTGCAGGTTAATTCTCAACTTCCTTAGCTTTAAAGGGGTTTTCCGGGAGTTAACTACTGATGACCTATCCTCACAATAGGTCATCAGTATCTGATCTATGCAATCTATTTTGCATTTGGGAGCAGCAATATGTCTGGATATGGAAAGTATAAGGTGTGAAGGGTAATAACTAGCAGCAATAGTGGCACCAGCAGTAGCAGAACAGTGTCTAACAGCAATAGATGTGTATGGCTACGTTGGGGTAGTAGTATTAGGAGTGGTAGCTGTGTAGGGGTAACGGCAGTGGCAGTAAGGGTAATAGAAGCAGCAGTATGGAGATTATCAGTGAGGAGTAACAGTTGCAGTGGGGGCAACAGAAGTAGCCATGTGGTATGGAATATGATGGTAGGCTGGCACACAACAGAGCTTCAATGACATGATGGGCACTGTTTGCAATAGCAGATCTTTTAATTGGCCTCAGCCAGAGGCATATGAAAATCTTCATAGATCCATTACTTATTTCATGCTGATTTTGAAAAAAGTTATGTTTTGTATACTGGTGGAATACAAGTTTGTCCATTTGGGTGTGACGACACCAGCTTCTGCGCTGAAAACCCTCTCTGAGATGATGTTGGGGGTTGGATAAGGAAAAGACAGTAAAAAGAGAGCTAACTGGGCCAGTTCTAGCCACTATTGCAATCTCGCTGCCTAGAAGTCCATGAGAATCCAGTTTTTCAGGCAGTACGTTTTCATTTGCTGATCTGCATCAGAGCAGCTCATGAAAAAAAATTATCCGTTATGTTGATGATATTGAACTGGCTGTTGCTGTGGCTTCTGTTGCCTGTTGTAGTGGATGTGCTGGGAGGTGGGTGACTATGTGGGGGTTGGAGAGGGGCCTCCTGGACAGACACCAGGGCAGCAGGCATCTGCTCACCGAAGACTGAAGCAAGCTGTGTACACAGTGTATCCTGATAATAATGTAATTTGGCCTCCCTGTCAGCAACATGAAAACGGTGCTTTAATAGCAAGGGTGTAGAAGCATGGCTATCCAGTAATCATCATGCTAACAACACACCTCGTAGTACATAATCATGCAAGCGTATAGCCTATCATGCTCACCAGCTTGCCAGAGGACCCGGTTATTTCTGCCTTTACTCACACTGTGATAATTGGTTATTATGGTCATCATTATTCTCATCAGCCTCCTGCTCCTCCACCACTGATTCCTCCACTTCCAGTGGTAACAACTCCACCTTCTCCTTCTTGCTCGCTACAGAGTGACCAGCAAGAATTATAAGCTTTTCTTCTTTCTTCACCCCTTGCTGCATCAGCGTGAGGGTCTTCTCAAAGTTAAATATCACGGGGATGACATTATTCATCACACACTTATCCGTACTGACAAATTTGATGGACTCTTTGAAGGCCCTGAGTACGTGATACACTTCTCTAATGAGATGCCACTGTCTGACCTCAAAACAACACATGCTCCATGCTGAAATCATTCACTGTTTTATGCTGCACATACAGATGCTCCCGCATATGCAAGGTGGAATTCCAATTCGTTTGAACATCACAGATTGAGCAGTGCAAAGGCAGACTGTTCTGTCGCTGGAAGTCCAGGAGGACATTCCTTGCAGGATCAAATGTGTGGACAGTTTCCTGGATATAGCTAAGTTTATCACGTTCACCTTGCAGGGTGCATGCATTATTTCTCTGACAAGCAACCACATCATCTCTGCCATTGTCGCTGTTTATTTTGCCTAGTTGGAGATGGTGGGTTGACAGCCAGTGGGATGTTTACTGCTGGAATTTATCATGTAGACAAAGTTAATACAAGGTACTTACTGTACTAATGTATTGTAATTGTCCATATTGCCTTCTTTGTTGGCTTGATTCATTTTTCAATTGTATTGTGTAAACACTGGTCATTGTTTGATCATCTCTAACTTGTAGTATGGCAACATAGTAACATAGTAACATAGTTTATAAGGCCGAAAAAAGACATCTGTCCATCCAGTTCGGCCTGTTTGCCTACAAGTTGATCCAGAGGAAGGCAAAAAAAACCCTGTGAGGTAGAAGCCAATTGTCCCCACTTTAGGGAAAAAAAATTCCTTCCCGACTCCAATCAGGCAATCAGAATTACTCCCTGGATCAACAACCCATCTCTAGTAACTATAATCTGTAATAATATTACACTCCAAAAATACATCCAGGCCTCTCTTAAACTCTTTTAGTGAACTTACCATCACCACCTCTTCAGGCAGAGAGTTCCATAGTCTCACTGCTCTTACCATAAAGAATCCTCTTCTATGTTCACTTCACTTTATTTATTTGAGATGGAAAAGCTCCTGTTGTGGGAACCACACCAACACAAATGTGGAATTGTCAATAACACCTGGCCTTAAAGCTGCCATAAAAAACATTGACCAAATAGCTTTTTTGGAGAAATAACAACAGCTAGGTATCTTCCAGCTAGGCTGAGCGCACTCCATTAGCTCCCTAAAGGCAGTAGAATGCACTAAGTGGTACAAAAGCGATACTAGCAACTTGGCCAGGTGGGAGCTAGGCTTGCACACCATCGTATTGCAGGGTGAGTACAGTTGTTTCCTGCTCACACATTCCTTTATCGATGCCTGACAATGGAGCAGAGTAGGAGGAGTAATCTGAGTGGGAGAAGCATTCACTGATGACATGGACACTGTACTGCATGTGAATCCTGGGAGAAGGAGGACAGTCTTGTTGCTCTAGTTAGCGGCCATTTATATTTTTCCACAGAATCTGGTGATGCCACTTCATGTGTTGCAACAGAGCTGTGATGCCTACATTTGTGTTTGAATGCCCACATCTTTTTTAATCTTGAAGAACTTGCAAATGACAGTGCTTTTGTCTTCTGGTACTGTTGAGAAAAAACTGCCAGATAGGAGATACTTGCACAGAGCTAGCAGCAGCCAAGTTTGGCTTAGGTCTGGCATGTTTTGAGTCTGTGCCCACAATATCAGTGGCATCACCAGTTACCAAGCTAACCATAATAGAAGCAGATCTGGCCCTGGCGGTTTTTGAGGAGTCCCTGGGCATACAGAATGTTGCCTTTTCTCTTTATTGCAACGGAGGCCACCACCCTCCTCCGCTGATATCACCTTGTCCTCAGCACAACAATCCGGCTCCCAGGTCCTGTCCAACACACATTACCAGACTAGTATATGTCATTGTGTTTTCTTTGGTGTCATGACTTCTGACTGGCACAGTGATCCCTTGCAGCACCGCCGGAGATCGTTCACTGGTCATGCTGACATCATGGGTCACATGTAGAGATGAGCAAGCATACTCGTCCGAGCTTGGTGCTCGTTCGAGTATTAGGATACTCATAAGTGCTCGCTGCTCGGAAGAGTATCTCGCCATGCTTGAGAAAATGGCAACTTCCGCATCGTGCTTTTTTGGCGCCTATAAACACAGCCAATCACAAGCCAGGAGACTCTACGTTACACCCAGCATCACGTGGGGCCCTTACATGTCGATAGCAGGGGTTGGCTGGCCTGATCAGGTAACCCTGGAATATACTAGTGACTGGCCGCGGTGCTCGGCTCAGATGCCGTCTGGATGTCGTTAGGGATAGAGCTGCTGCCTTTCAGGGAGAGTGTTAGGGCCTGCATTTAGTTCTCTGTTAGGCAGGAATCACCCACAAAGAACCCAACAGCCCTTCTAAGGGCTAGAAGACATTTTTTTTTGTCTCCTGGCTTGGCTGGCTGGCTGGCACTAGTAGTGCAGCTATCGCCATATATAACCGCAGTGTGGAACCATTCTGTGTGTCACAGTTCAGTACACTCACTATTTTCTGTCCAGATGACACTTTCTGTACGTCACAGAATAGAACCAAGTCATTTGCTACCTGTCACGTATATAGATTGATCCTAAAAATCTCTGTGCAACATTTGTCTGGGTCGCAGTTTAAATAGCCACCGTCAGTAGGGTGACAGTCAGCTCTACCATAGTTTCTGCACGTCACGTTCCAAAAAAAACAAAAATCCAAAACAATATATACAAAAAAAAATAGTTTTTTTGTTGTTTTAGCTCAGTGATACAAATCCATTTCACACAGCTGCGTGTAACCTTTCTGTGTGTCACAGTTCAGCACACTCTCTCCAATCCATATATTCTGTCCAGGTGACACTTTCTGTACGTCACAGAATAGAAACAAGTCATTTGCTACCTGTCAAGTATACAGCTTGATCCTAAAAATCTCTGTGCGACATTTGTCTGGGTCGCAGTCTAAATAGCCACCGTCAGTAGGGTGTCAGTCAGCTCTACCATAGTTTCAGCACGTCACGTTCCAAAAAAAAAAAAAAACTAAAAAAAAAAAAAAAAAAACTAAAAAAAAAATAGTTTTTTTATTGTTTTAGCTCAGTGATACAAATCCATTTCACACAGCTGCGTTTAACCTTTCTGTGTGTCACAGTTCAGCACACTCTCTCCAATCCATATATTCTGTCCAGGTGACACTTTCTGTACGTCACAGAATACAACCAAGTCATTTGCTACCTGTCACGTATATAGATTGATCCTAAAAATCTCTGTGCGACATTTGTCTGGGTCGCAGTCTTAATAGCCACCGTCAGTGAGGTGTCAGTCAGCACTACCATAGTTTCTGCACGTCACGTTCCAAAAAAAACAAAAATCCAAAACAATATATACAAAAAAATTAGTTTTTTTGTTGTTTTAGCTCAGTGATACAAATCCATTTCACACAGCTGTGTGTAACCTTTCTGTGTGTCACAGTTCAGCACACTCACTCCAATCCGTATAGTCTGTCCAGGTGACACTTTCTGTACGTCACTTAATTAAACCAGACTGAACAAGTTTGTGGGTTTCAGTACACCAGGCCCGTTTATTTTTTATTTTTTATATCATACACTTATATACAGAAAATGTTGAACCCCAGGGATAAGGGTCGAGGACGAGGGCGTGGGCGTGGGCATTCAATTACTGCAGGGGGCAGAGGCCGTGGTCCTGGGAAGGGTGAGACAGTACCTGCTGATGAGGGAGCTGTGGAACGCCGCAGAGCTACACTCCCTAGCTTCATGTCTCAACTTACAGGGACACGTGGTAGAGGACTGTTGAAACCACAACAGTGCGAACAGCTGATCTCGTGGATTGCGGACAATGCTTCAAGTAATTTGTCCACCAGTCAGTCTTCCACGCAGTCCACCCACGTTACCCAAGGGAGCACTCCTCTGGCTCCTCCACCTCAACCTCCTATCCCCCAGTTTGCCCCCTCCCAGGAAAATTTGGAATGCGATCCGGCATACTCTCAGGAACTGTTTTCTGGACCCTTCCCAGAGTCACAAACCACTTCTCAGGTTGCTGCTGACTTCATTCCCGATGCCCAAGTTTTCCAACTGTCGCAGTCTGTGGGTGATGATGATGATGACAATGTTGAGTTAGTGGAAGAAGTTTGTAAAGAGGTGTCGTACGATGAGGAGACACGGTTGTCAGACAGTGGTGAAATTGTTGTAAGGGGAGGATTTCCGAGGGGGGAGCAGACTGAGGAATTGGAGGATGACGAGGTGACTGACCCAAGCTGGGTTGATATGCCGAGTGAAGAATGTGCTTCTGAGGTGGAGGAGAGTGCTGCACCAGAACAGTTTGGAAGAGGCAGTGGTGTGGCCAGAGGGAGAAGCAGGGCCAGAGCTGGTGCATCAGCAGCAACTGTTTCACGTAGTGAAGCTCCCGTGGCGAGGCCTAGATGTTCGTAAGTCTGGAGGTTCTTTAAAGAAAGTGAGGATGACCGACGGACTGTGGTGTGCAACCTGTGCCACACCAGGATCAGCAGGGGTGCCACCACTACTAGCCTAACCACCACCAGCATGCGCAGGCAGATGAGTGCTAAACACCCCACTCAATGGAACCAAGGCCGTTCACCACCTCCTGCGGGTCACACCACTGCTCCTTCCCCTGTGTCACTCGCTGCCTCTGCTAGTCAACCTCCTGCATCACTCACTGCCTCTGCTAGTTAACCCCCTGCCCAGGACCCCGGCACGAGCGCCTCCCGCCGGAAAACCACACCTTCACCTCCACGATCCTCCACAGTGTCCACCAACGTGTCCCAGCGCAGCGTTCAGCTGTCTTTACAGCAGACGCTAGAGCGCAAGAGGAAATACAGTTCCACCCACCCACATGCCCAAGCCCTCAATGTCCACATCTCCAAATTGCTTAGCCTGGAGATGCTGCCCTATAGGCTGGTAGAGACCGAGGCCTTTCGAAATCTCATGGCGATGGCTGCCCCTCAGTATTCGGTCCCCAGCCGCCACTATTTTTCCCGATGTGCCGTCCCAGCCCTTCACAGAACATCATCCATGCCCTGACCAACGCTGTTTCTGAGAAGGTCCACCTAACGACGGACACGTGGACAAGTGCTGCTGGGCAGGGACACTATATCTCACTGACGGCACATTCGGTTAACTTGGTGGAGGCTGGGACCGAGAGTGACCCTGGGGCAGCTCATGTACTGCCCACACCGAGGATTGCGGGGCCTACCTCGGTCACGGTCTCTCAGACTCAAACTGCTGAGCTTAGGTGACAAAATGCACACCACCCAAGAGCTGTTACAGGGCATCACGGCGCAGACCGATGTGTGGCTGGCACCGCTGAACCTCAAGCCAGGCATGGTTGTGTGTGACAACGGGCGTAACCTGGTGGCGGCTCTGAAACTCGGCAGACTGACACATGTGCCATGCCTGGCCCACGTGTTCAATCTCATAGTTCAGCGGTTCCTCAAGACATACCCCAATCTGTCTGATTTGCTCACCAAGGTGCGCCGCATCTGTGCGCATTTCCGCAAGTCGACCACAGATGCTGCCACTTTCAGTGCAGCGCAGCGCCGCCTACAACTGCCCGCTCACCGACTGTTGTGCGACGTGCCCACGAGATGGAATTCCACATTAAACATGTTATCCAGAGTTTACCAGCAGCGCAGAGCGATTGTAGACTGCCAGATGTCATCTTCCACTAGAACTGGTAGTCATGTCTCTCAGATTCCTCAAGTCTACAATGAGGAGTGGACGTGGATGTCTGATATCTGCCAGGTGTTGAGCAACTTTGAGGAGTCAACACAGATGGTCAGCGGTGATGCCGCCATTATCAGCCTCACCATCCCGCTGCTTTGCCTGTTGAAAAACTCACTGCTCAGCATCAAGTCGGATGCTTTGCGCTTGTCACAAGAGACGGTGGAGGAAGATACGTCGCTTGATAGCCAGAGCACCCTCCGATCTGTTTCTCAGCGCGTATCGGAGGAGGGGGATGAGGATGAGGAGGAAGAGGAGGAGAATGTCGGCGAGACAGTAGAGGGTACCAGTGCTCAGTCATTAACTCTTGAGCGTGTATGGGCTGAAGAGGAGGACTTGGAGGAGGAGGAGGAGGAAATGGAGAGTCAGGCCAGTGAGGAGAGGGAATTCTTGCGTGTTGGGACTCTGGCGCACATGGCAGACTTCATGTTAGGCTGCCTATCCCGTGACCCTCGCGTTAGAAGAATTTTTTCAAACACCGATTACTGGGTGTTCACTCTCCTGGACCCACGGTACAAGCAGAACCTTTCCACTCTCATCCCTGCAGAGGAAAGGAGTATGAGAGTGAATAGATATCAACAGGCCCTGGTGCACAAGCTGAAACAATTCTTCCCATCTGACGCTGCTAGCGGCAGAGGGCATGGTTCTGTGTGCAAAGTAGCGGGGGAAAGGAGGCGAGCAGGCAGCTTGTCCAGCACTGGCAGGGGAACGCTCTCCAAGGCCTTTGCCACTTTTATGTCACCCCAGCAAGACACTGTCACCTTTCCCCAGTCTAGGCAGAGTAGGGGGGAGCTGTACAGAAAGATGGTGAGGGAGTACCTAGCTGACCATACCAACGTCCGTAGCGATCACTCTGCTCCATACAACTACTGGGTTTCAAAGCTGGACACGTGGCCTGAACTGGCGCTGTACACCTTGGAGGTGCTGGCCTGCCCTGCCGCTAGCGTGCTGTCAGAGCGGGTATTCAGTGCAGCTGGTGGCGTCATCACCGATAAGCGTACACGCCTGTCAACTGACAGCGCTGACAGGCTGACGCTTATTAAAATGAACAAAGCATGGATTTCACCTGAATTCAAATCTCCTACGGGGGAAAGCAGCTAAAGATTTAAATAACTTATGTATCCGATTCCTCTTCTCTACTCCTCCTACTCCTCCTCCTCCTCCATATCGTCTTTGCCTAACACTGACCAAAAAAACGCCATTTTTCAGAGGTCCAACTGGCACTCTTTTACCACAATTTTTCAGGAGGGCCACCTACAGGCCCTCTGTCCAAACAATTTTTTCGGAGGTCCACCTACAGGCCCTCTTTCCATCAATTTTTCTGGAGGTCCGCCTACAGGCCCTCTTTCCAAACAATTTTTCCGGAGGTCCACCTACAGGCCCTCTGTCCAAACAATTTTTCTGGAGGTCCACTTACAGGCCCTCTCTCCAAACAATTTTTACGGAGGTCCACCTACAGGCCCTCTCTCCAAACAACTTTTCCGGAGGTCCACCTACAGGCCCTCTCTCCAATTCCAGTTTCCAGTTTTATTTGCGCAAACTGCGTAAATTTTTATTTTTGGGATAGGTTTGAAAAATAATATTACCTGCGTATCTATATTGCCCAACATTGGATACGGTAGCAAGTAGAAGACCAAACACATGCTGCCCACAGGGTTCCGCAAATTCCTGGTCCACAATGTCAAGGAGCTCGAGGTTCTGTTGATGAGCAACAAATCCTTCTGTGCTGAAATCGCCCACAACGTCTCCATCTAAGAACCTAAAGACCATTGTGGAGAGAGCGGCACAGCTCGCCATCAAAGTGACGAACCCCAAAACCAGACTGCGCAGAGAAGATAACGAATAAATATCTCTGTGGTTATTTTTGCTAAATAAAAGTTAAATAAACACAAAAAAAATTGATCTGTTCCTGTGCCTGATCCACCCAAGTTGAATCTGTCCCATCATGAGAAAGTCCCCCCAAGGAGTCCCCACTGAAACTTGCTTCCCATACAACTACCTCACCCCCCGACACCTGTGTCTCGCCATTGTCTACCACCTCCTCAGACAACACTGGTAAATCCACACTGTCAGCACACGGAAACAGCAAAAGGTCTAGCGAATTGGGGCAGAGAATGTTCTTGGCTAGCACATCAGAGAAGGGGTGACTATGGGGTTCCAGGGAGTACCTGTGACTGTGACGAGGGGAAATCCTCTGCGTCTGGAGGAAAGAAGGTTTGTACATAAACATAGAAGAGGATTCTTTACGGTAAGAGCAGTGAGACTATGGAACTCTCTGCCTGAGGAGGTGGTGATGGTAAGTTCACTAAGAGAGTTCAAGAAGGGCCTGGATGTATTTCTGGAGGGTAATAATATTACAGGTTATAGTTACTAGAGATGGGTCGTTGATCCAGGGAGTTATTCTGATTGCCTGACTGGAGTCGGGAAGGAATTTTTCCCCCTAAAGTGAGGAAAATTGGCTTCTACCTCACAGGGTTTTTTTTTTTTTTTTGCCTTCCCCTGGATCAACTTGTAGGAAAACAGGCTGAAATGGATGGACAGATGTCTTTTTTCGGCCTTACAAACTATGTTACTATGTTACTATGTTACTATGTTACCTGACCACATGCAATATCCATTTAAAAGTCATGCCACAATTGATCGAGCTCATCATTGACAATTGTACCGGTTAATGCTAAATTTTTAAGTTGGCTGTTGTCACCACCACACACGATAGCCCAGGGGGCACTCCTCTGGCTCTTCCAGCTCAACCTCCTTCCCCCCAGCCTGCCCCCACACCTACAGGCCCTCTCTCCAAACAATTTACGTCTTTGTCCTATCTTTCTCTCTCTCCAAACCATTTTTCCGGATAGCTGCCATATACGGTTTTAAACTGAGTAGTATAAATAGAAGACATACCACACTTGATCAATCTCATAATTTACGACTGTACCGGTTGATGCAAAATTTTTAAGTTGGGGTCCTGCGTCGTCATTCTAAATACATCTGGCTGTTATCACCACCACACACGCTAGCCCAGGGGGGACTCCTCTGGCTCTTCCAGCGAAACCTCCTTCCCCCCACCTACAGGCCCTCTCTCCAAACAATTTACCCAGAGCATGGACACGTCCCCTTAGTTGCAGTGGGAAAAACACTCCCCTGGCCAGAGCAAGCTCTTTTTCCGTTTTCCGTGGTCGAAAAATCCATGAAATATAAGGTCACAAGACAGGGGACGTATACGGTATTAAACTGAGAAGAATCGATACCATACCAGTTGAAGCAACAGTTTTTCCAAATCCATTCCGGCTGTTGTCACCACCACACACGCTAGCCCAGGGGGGCACTCCTCTGGCTCTTCTAGCGAAACCTCCTTCCCCCCAGCCTGCCCCCCACCTACAGGCCCTTTTTTAGATCTTCTTTTAATTGCCTCCTGCGATAGACGGGAATTGAACCCAGGTCAACTGCTTGGGAAGCAGCTATGCTCACCACTTTACCACCAACAGCCACAGCAACTGATAAGAACAGATACTAAACTTGATGTCAGCTGCAGTGCCAGCATGAGCAGTGGTGTCACCTGCAGGCGGTGATGGACCTTCGTTGCACCTAGTTGGGTGCTTCCCTAACATGTGATGGGCATGTGCCTCGCCTTTCTTGGTCTGGGTGAGCACAATTGCCATGAGGGTAACCACCAGGCTGTTGCCTGAGAATTTGGGGTAATGGTGGGATTAGGCAGCCTCAGAGGCATCCATGCATGCTGCCCCTGCTGTTTCCTGTCCATTTCCGTGGTGTTTCCATCATTTTCTGAGGTTTCCAGGTTTTCACCCAGCCTTCCCTAGGCAGAGCCTTGGTCCCCTGCAAAAATGCTCGAGTCTCCCATTGACTTCAATGGGGTTTGTTATTCGAAACGAGCACCCGAGCATCGGGAAAAGTTTGACTCGAATAACGAGCACCCGAGCATTTTAGTGCTCGCTCATCTCTAGTCACATGACATCAACCATATAATGTGACTCCAAAGTGGGACCTATTTAAACTGGTTAGTATAATTCCTTTGTATTTTCACACTAGCCCTGCATTTTCTATGTCGCTGCTACTAGATTCCTGACCTTGGCTTGTACTCTGACTCTGATCTGTGTCTTGCCCCTTAGATTCGATGTGATCTCCTGGTTTAGAACCCTGGCTTTGTGGTTTGTGTTGCTGATTCTGGAATGGACTCAGGCAGGAGTACAGGGTTCACTGTTCCCTATCGTGACATATGGCTCCTTCTTGATTTTCTGCTCTTTATTTGCCCAGATTGCCACTATCACTACCACTGTCCCTACTGCCACCACTGTGGCTACAAGTGGCACTACCACCAACACATCTATGAATGGGATCCCCCATCTCTCCCTGAACCTCCTCCTCATGGCAGTTCCAACACTTACTGTTATCACATAAGTCATCAACAGGGAGACTTTCTTGAGTATCTTCCATAATGTGTAGATTTTGTTATAAAAAAAAGAAGGCACCCCATTCTGAGGGGGAAGACATGATGCAACTGATAGGGCTTTCTGGGGCTACTAGGAGGAGGAGCAGGAGAAGTGCTCTGACCTCTGGATCCAAGGCATGACTTGGAGGTGATATCAACATCATACTGTTGTGACTGACATGAGAAATGAGCCATCCAGTCCATAATGTCTTCTTCTTTGTCCTCAATAATAACGTGGCGCCTACTACTGTGACCTTCTACTACTACTAAAACTACTATTACTGACTGAATGGCTGGTACTGCTACTTCTGTTTGCATTACTACCCACATTCTGACTCTTGAATGATGATGTTTGGGTCTTTTGTTTTGCACTCTTCTGTTACCAGATATTTTATTATGAAACCTATAAATGAAAAGTCACAGATTTGGTACACAGAATTTTAAACAGTACTAGCAAAATTGCAAGTGTTTATCTGTAATTTAAAGACAGAGGTGCAATTAAATGTTTTTGCAGTAAAATGCATTTGATGCAAATAATGCAAGTTTATAAAACAAGTATAATAATGTAGTTTTGGCAGTAAAATGTGTTCACTATCATGGGTATAGTAATGCAGTTTTTGCAGTTAAATACTTTTGTTGTAACTGAAAAGTAGCTTGTAGTTATACAACACGTTTACTAAAATGGGTATAATAATGCAATTTTATCAATAAAACGTTTAGTAACATGAGTATAGTAATAATGTTTTGCAGTAAAATGCTTTTGCTGTCACTGAACAGTATCTTGCAGTAATATAGCACATTCACTAAAATGGGTATGATGCAGTTTTTGCAGTAAAACGCATTCAATAACACCTTCACTAACACCTGTTAGTTTACCTGTTTTTCTGTTTACACAGCTGTATGAGGGCTTGTTTTTTGTGGGACAAGTTGTACTTTCCAATGCCACCATTTAATATTGCATATGGTGTAGTGGGAAGCTGGAAAAACATTCCAAATCGGGTAAAATTGCAAAAAAAAAAACAGTTTTACAGGTTTTTTTTATTTACGGCGTTCGATGTGCATTAAAACTGACCATTTATTTTCATTCTACTCGTCAGTACGAATCCGGTGATACCTAATATGTATAGTTTTTCTTGCGTTTTGATAGTGATAAAAAAATTATAAAGTTGGAATTTTTTTTTTTTTTTCATTTCTTGACCCCTATAACTTTTTCGTATTTATGTGTACGTAGCTGTATGAGGGCTCATTTTTTGCGAGGCGATCTTAACTTTTTATTGATAACATTCTGGGGTGTGTATAACTTTTTGATCGCTTTTTATTTCATAAAAAAAGCAACAAAAAATGGCGAATCGGCCATTTTGACACTTTTTTCCATTTCACTGTTTTCTGTATGGGAAATAATTATTTTATATTTTTATAATATGGGCGTTTTTGAACACGGCGATACCCATAATGTGTATTTTTTAAAAAAATGTTATACTTTTTTTTTTTTGGTAAACTTTATTTATTTATTTTTTTTACACTGTTTTAAAGTTCCCATAGGGAACTATAACAAGCAATCATTTGAGTCTATGATGATTTTAGTGCTTTCCTATGGAGCCCTATTACAGGCAAGGGCTCCATGGGAAAGCCTATGCAGCAGCCTCCTGTCATTTACTATGACAGGGGCTGTTGCAGACATGCTCCGGCTCCTCCGATCGCCACACGGGGGAGCTGGAGCAACACCGGAAGCGTGCGCTTCCGGTGTTTGCTGCCTTCGGGTGCATTACTGCCGGTCACGGACATTAGCTGCGGGTGTCTGCTA
>ONZH01019677.1:0-41831 GCA_900303285.1 Rhinella marina | reverse complement strand
ATTGCATGTGTCACTTACTCCTGGGAACCCCATAGCACCCCTTCTCTTGATGTGCTACCCCAGAACATTCTCTGCCCCAATTCGCAAGACCTTTTGCTTGACAGTGGGGATTTACCAGTTGTCTGAGGAGTGGTGGACAATGGCGAGACACAGGTGTCGGGGGGTGAGGTAGTTGTAAGTGAAGCAAGTTACAGTGGGGACTACTTGGGGGACTTTCTCCGATGGACAGATTCAACTTGGTGGATCAGGCACAGGAAACAGATCAATTTTTTTTTTGTGGTGTTTATTTAACTTTTATTTAGCACAAATAACCACAGAGATATTTATTCGTTCTCTTCGCTGCGCAGTCTGGCGTTTGGGTTCGTCACTTGATGGAGCTGTGCCGCTCTCTCCACAATGGTCTTTCGTTCTTTGAGGAGACGTTGTGGGCGATTTCTGCACAGAAGGACTTGTTGCTCATCAACAGAACCTCGAGCTCCTTGACATTGTGGACCAGGAATTTGCGGAACCCTGTGGGCAGCATGTGTTTGGTCTTCTTGTTGCTACCATACCATGTGGGCATCAGGATCTGCCCCTTGAACCTCCTGCGCTCTGTGTCAATACCTCTGGGTTACACAGTTCGCTTATCTTTACATAACGGTTATTGGTGGGGATGAACTTCTTCGTCCTTCTTGACGATCCTGGGCTTATGAGGGCGCAGACAGCCCGAGGAAGAGAGCGGAACAGATCAATTTTAAGTGTGAGGCAACATCAGCACCACAACCACTTGGGAGAGGCAGTGGGCATTGTGTTTAGAAAGGCTGATGGGCTTCCGTCAGCACTGTGTGTATAGAACCCCATGGCCTTTCATAAAAAATATGGTTACAAAGCCGCATGACTCCTGAAAAATTGTTTTTAGAAAGCCGGATGACTTTCCTGAAAAATTGTTAGTAGAAAGACGAATGACTTTCCTGAAAAATTGTTAGTAGGAAGCCGGATGACTTTCCTTGAAAATTGTTGCATATGCAACTCAGATGAAGAGTGAGGAGGAGGAAAGCAAGCAATTTAGGAGGTAGCCTGAGGTGGGGATGAGAACTGGGGGGATATCCATGACCTGTTCATCTTGATGAACGTGAGGATGTCGGCGTTGTCGGTGGACAGGCGCGTCCGTTGTCCGTAATGATACCCCAGCGGCACTAAAAAACCCTTTCAGACAGTACACTTGCAGCAGGGCAGGCAAGCACCTCAAGAGCGTACTGTGCAAGTTCTGGCCACCTGTCCAGCTTGGCCAGCCAGTAATTATATGGCGTGGAGTTATCGGTCAGGACGTTGGTCTGGTCCGCGACATACTCCCTCACCATCTTTCGGTACTGTTCCGCCCTGCTCTGCCTGCCCTGTAGCTGTGTCGTACTGTCTTGCTGGGGTTTAAGAAACTTGGCAAAATCATGGAATAGTGTACCCCTGCCCTTGGCGCCTACACTGACTTTCCCCCTCCTCTCCTCTCCAACTTCAGCCACTGCAGTCCGCCCCCGGTTGCTCGACTGGTCTGGAAAGGCCTGTAGCAGTTTCTGAACCAGGGCCTTGTGGTAGAAAGTGACTCGGGTGCTCCTTTCCTCCACGGGTATAAGTTGGGGAAAGTTGTACTTGTAGCGTGGGTCAAGGAGGGTGTACACCCAATAGTCATTGGTGGACAGTATCCTCTTGACCCGGGGATCACGACAAAGAAAGCCAAGCATAAAGTCTGCCATGCGCCCTACTGTGCCAACACGCAAGCCTTCAGCCTCCTCACTTAGCGGACTCTCCATCTCCTCCTCCCCCCCTTCCTTCGACCCCAATTCATCCTCCTCAGCCCATACCCGCTCAACAGGTAGCATGGAATCACCCCCTGATGCATGGTTCCCAAGAGTTTCTTCCTCCTCCTCCTCCTCCTCCTCAGTTTCTGAGCAAACTGACAACAGGGTGCTCTCAATGTCACTGTCTTCCCCCACCTCCTATGACACTGCTGAATCCTCAGATCTTAGGTTCCTCAAGGAGTTCTGGATGAGGCACAACAGAGGGATGGTGACACTGATGATGTGTGCATCACCACTGACCATCTCTGTTGCCTCCTCAAAGGGACCTAAGACCTGGCAGATGCCAGCCATCCACGTCCACTCCTCAGCATAGACATGAGGAAGCTGACTGGCCTGACTACCAACTCGGGGGATCAGCTGGCAGTCTACAACTGCCCTGCGTTGTTGGTACGCCCTGGCTAGCATGTGTAACGTCGAATTCCAACGCGTGGGAACGTCACACAGCAGCCGGTGAACAGGGAGTTGTAGCCGCCCTTGCACAGTCCTGAGGGTCGCGGCATCGGTGGTGGACTTGCGAAAATGGGCGCATATGCGCCGCACCTTGGTGAGCAACTCACTCAACTGAGGGTAGGTCTTGAGGAACCACTGGACCACCAAGTTGAGCACGTGGGCCATGCATGGCACGTGAGTCAGCCCACCAAGATGCAGAGCCGCCACCAGGTTACGCCCATTATCACAGACCACCATTCCTGGCTGAAGGTTCAGCGGCACCAGCCACACATTGGTCTGCCCCCTGATGCCCTGTAAGAGCTCTTCAGCCGTGTGCCTCTTATCCCCCAGGCTCAGCAGTTTCAGAACTGCATGCTGCCGCTTCCCTACCACAGTGCTGAAACTGCTGGCCATCGAGGAAATGAGACTTGACGATTGGGGCATCACTGCCACTTTGGAGGTGGGGGCATAATGTGCCGGAGACACACAGACGGAACTATGTCCCGCAATTCGTGGTGTGGGTAGCACATGTGCAGCCCCACGATCGGTCTCTGACCCAGCCTCCACCAGATTGACCCAATGTGCCGTGAGGGAGATGTAATGTCCCTGGCCACTGGTACTCATCCACGTATCTGTGGTCATGTGGACTTTACCACAAACCGCGTTTTTGAGAGCGTGGGCGATGTTCTCAGACACATGCCGGTGCAGGGCGGGGATGGCACATCGGGCAAAATATTGTCGGCTGGGGACTGAGTAACGGGGGGGTGCCGCCTCCATAAGGTTGCAGAAGGATTCTGTCTCGACAAGCCTGTATGGCAACATTTCCAAACTAATCAGCTTGGCGATGTGCACATTTAAAGCTTGCGCATGGGGGTGGGTGGCTGCGTACTTGCGCTTGCGTTCAAATGTCTGCGGTAGAGACAGTTGAACGCCGCACTGGGACACATGAGTGGAGGAGAGGGAGGGAGATGGAGCTGGAGGGGTCCTTTCAGGGCTGGAGGCTGCAATGTCCTGGCTTGGACGAGACACAGTTGCTGGACTAACTATGTCAACGTCACCAGCTGACAGAAGTGCAAACCATTTGGTGGGGTGTTTTCTCTCCAAATGTTTGCGCAGGCTACTAGTGGTCAGGTTGTTGCGTTTTGAACCCCTGCTCATTGACGTGTGGCACAGCTTGCACACCGCCAAACGAGGATCGGCCTCATCATCCTTAAAGTACTCCCAAACTAAGGAGTGGCGCATAGTACGGGCTGGAGCGTGACCTCTAGGAGCACTTGGGGAAGTAGTGACTCGGCCCTGGCTTCTCCCTCGTCGCAGCCCTCTGGCTCTCTCAACAACTTGTGGTGCTGATGTCGTCTCACAGTCTGAACCACTGCCTCCAGTTGCCTCATCCACCCAAGTAGGATCTATCCCCTCATCATCCCCCAGGTCTTCCTCAGACTCCACAGTGACGTCCCTGACAACTACCTCCAACAACAGTGTCTCGTCGTCATCTTCCACCAGCTCCTTAGACGCCACTGCTAACTCCCCACTCTCATAACCCGGAGACAGCAAAAGGTCCTGAGAATCAGGGCATAGCAGCTCGTCAACTGGCACATCAGGGAAGTGGTGGCTGAAGAGTTCCATGGATAAATTTTGTCCGTGGGACATACCCCTAGAGGGTTCTGGCTGGGGAGAAGGACGGCAAGTTGGAGGACAGACACTCTGGCTCAGAGAAGTCGACTGGCTGGATGAGGGGGCAGATGAAACGTGGCTGGATGTGCTCTCTGCAATCCACTGAACCACCTCCTGTTGTTGTTTGGGGTCTGTCAGAGTTGTAGGACGCTGCCCTACCAACTTCTGGAGTTGACCAGGCACCCTGACCTTACGTGTTTCCACTGTACCCACAGCAGCCGGCACTGTGTCACCACGCACACCACGGTCAGGGGCGTAGCTATAGGGGAAGCAGGGGAAGCAGCTGCTTTGGGGCCCAGACCCACAAGGGGGCCCCTCAAGAGGGAGCCTAAAAGATTTGATTGTCAGGGCCCCCTCAACAGTATTATACAATGACATTATATACAGTGACACTATAGAAAGCGGATGGAGAGGCTTGGTCTGGGAGAGCTCAATCTTGACTAGCCACAAGAGTGAGGGTTGCATGTGAATTGGGGGTTGCGAAGAAGTTTCTGGGGGCCCCGTTCAAAAATTTGCTGTGGGGCCCAGTTAGTTGTAGTTACGCCACTGACCACGGTCATCACCGCTGACCACAGCACCACCACGATTCCCACCTCTCTCTCCACGACCACCTCTTCCACCTCTCCCAGCTCTTCCCCCTCTCCCCCTGACCCTGGGGTTCTCCATGTGCACAGTAGCAGTATTATATTATTATAATTGTAAAGATTCAATACGGAATCTATAGACTGTGAGGTATATAGAAGGCTGATGTAATATATTCCCTTGTCGCAGCACCGTGTATTACAGAGAGCACTAAAATGCACTGGCCAATATAGATATATTGATATCTAGGTAAAATTATCTTCAGATCTATCAAGAAATAGCACGCAGTATTTGTATATCACACTGGAATCTACAGATCAATACGGAATCTATAGACTGTGAGGTATATAGAAGGCTGATGAAATATATTCCCTTGTCGCAGCACCGTGTACTACAGAGAGCACTAAAATGCACTGGCCAATATAGATATATTGATATCTAGGTAAAATTATCTTCAGATCTATCAAGAAATAGCACGCAGTATTTGTATATCACACTGGAATCTACAGATCAATACGGAATCTATAGACTGTGAGGTATATAGAAGGCTGATGTAATATATTCCCTAGTCGCAACACCGTGTACTACAGAGAGCACTAAAATGCACTGGCCAATATAGATATATTGATATCTAGGTAAAATTATCTTCAGATCTATCAAGAAATAGCACGCAGTATTTGTATATCACACTGGAATCTACAGATCAATACGGAATCTATAGACTGTGAGGTATATAGAAGGCTGATGAAATATATTCCCTTGTCGCAGCACCGTGTACTACAGAGAGCACTAAAATGCACTGGCCAATATAGATATATTGATATCTAGGTAAAATTATCTTCAGATCTATCAAGAAATAGCACGCAGTATTTGTATATCACACTGGAATCTACAGATCAATACGGAATCTATAGACTGTGAGGTATATAGATGGCTGATGTAATATTCCCTTCTCTCAGCACAGTAATGCACAGGAATATATCTGTTTAGAGATGTATAGTTTGAGCTATGTGGATGGACAAGGTGTACCAGGCCCAGCTCTGCACAGAATACAGGCTTACAGCATATACTGTATACTGTTCTTCAGAGAATAAATAGTCTTTAAAAAGACTGTTGGGGCTTCCTAACCTAACTCCTAACTCCTTGCTGCACACACTACACTAGCTAACACTGTCTCTCTCTTCTCCTTCCAAAAGCACAATAAGGCTGGTGCTGCAGGTCCCTACCTTATGTAAAGTAAGGTCACATGTTACTGCCAGCCAATCACTGCTGGGGAGGTATAGGGGCTGGTACATCACAGCAGGCGTTCCCACAGCCTTCCCTTTCATGCTGATTGGCTGAAAAAAGCGGGCATTTCAAACGGGCAGTGACTCACGGATATTCACGAGTCCGCGCTGCCTCGGTATCACGAGCAGAGCTGAGCCGAAGCGGGCAATATTCGTGTGAATCACGAATATTGCCGCTTCGATTCGCTCATCACTAATAATAGCCCTTCTGTATAATATATATTGCCCCCTGTATTATTATTATATATAATGGCCCCTCTGTATAATATATATTGCCCCCCTGTATAATTATTATATACAGTATAATATATAATGTCCCCTCTGTATTATTATAATATATAATGTCCCCTCTGTAGTATTATAATATATAATGTCCCCTCTGTAGTATTATAATATATAATGGCCCCTCTGTAGTATTATAATATATAATGGGCCCTCTGTATTATTATAATATATAATGGCCCCCTCTGTATTATTATAATATATAATGGCCCCCTCTGTATTATTATAATATATAATGGCCCCCTCTGTATTATTATAATATATAATGGCCCCTCCGTATTATTATTATATATATAATGGCCCCTCTGTATTATTATAATATATAATGGCCCCTCTGTATTATTATAATATATAATGGCCCCTCTGTATTATTATAATATATAATGGCCCCTCTGTATTATTATAATATATAATGCCCCCCTCTGTATAAAATATACTGGCTCCCTCTAATATTATAATATATAATGGCCCCTCTATATTATTATATAGTGGCCCCCTCTGTAATATTATAATTTATCATGGCCCATTATATATAATAATACAGAGGGGGGCATTCTATATCCTAATATTACAGAGGGGCCATTATATATTATAATAATATCTAATAATAATAAAACTCTGTACAGAGGAGAAACGGCTGAAACATGATGGTCCTATCTCCGAATGAAGACGTTGAGGAAAGTCTACATCACAGGAGATGTCACTGGATGGATGAGGTATGTGGTGCTGTATTCTCCTGCATATTTTGTAGTGATGTATTTAATGTCCAAACACATATTTGTTTCACAGTAGGGTTGGGGGGTGGATTGAGAATATTGCCCACCCTGCCTCATCCTGGCCCCAGACTTCAGGTCACACTGTGCGTGTTCTGAATTCTGGGGCCTCACATACATCTACTACATTATCTGTACTCAGAGAGTTATCACTGTGTTATCTGTGGTGTTACATAGGACTGCAGGTGACATCTACTACATTATCTGTACTCAGAGAGTTATCACTGTTATCTGTGGTGTTACATAGGACGTTGTTGGTGACATCTACTACATTATCTGTACTCAGAGAGTTATCACTGTGTTATCTGTGGTGTTACATAGGACTGCAGGTGACATCTACTACATTATCTTTACTGAGAGAGTAATCACTGTGTTATCTGTGGTGTTACATAGGACTGCAGGTGACATCTACTACATTATCTGTACTCAGAGAGTTATCACTGTGTTATCTGTGGTGTTACATAGGACTGCAGGTGACATCTACTACATTATCTTTACTGAGAGAGTTATCACTGTGTTATCTGTGGTGTTACATAGGACTGCAGGTGACATCTACTACATTATCTGTACTCAGAGAATTATTACTGTATTATCTGTGGTGTTACATAGGAGTACTACATTATATGTAAAAATGGGCATGTCCACAAGTTGGGGGGCGCAATACACGGCTTGCCCTGGGTGCTGGCAACCCACGCTACGCCACTGGATTGCTCCATATAATAACAGCAGTCTCCTCCACTAGCGAGTAGATGATTTCGTGGAAGGAACGCTTTCTTCCTGACAATCGTTTGCAGTAGGGATGAGCGAACCGAACCGTAACGAACCAGATTCGTTACGAACTTTCCCAAAAGTTCGGTTCGTCACCGAACCAAATTTTGAGAAAGTTCGTAACGAATCTGGTTAAAATAACGGCGATGCAAAATATACGCATATTTATTGAGAATGTACGCTAATGCGTACAAATTCAGTTAAGTAGCGTACAATTGACAACGCTACACTGTATGTTCGTTACTTGAGTAGGAATGTTCGCAGACGCAGTGTATGCGTACGCTAATGCGTACATATTCAGTTAAGTAGCGCACCTTTGACAACATTACACTGTATGTTCGTTATTTGTGCGGGAATGTTCGCAATAGCGTACGCATTAGTGTAAATTCTCAAATATGCGTATATTTTGCGTCGCCATTGTTGAAGTCACTTGGATTTTTTCCACTTTTTTCATTGTAATAGCAACTGCAAGTAAACGAAACTGTACCCTATCTGACTCCCATTATTGTAGAAGCAATTATTCAGCCATTATAGCAAGGTTCGTTTTAGGTTCGGTTCGTACGAATCCGAAATTCAAGAAAGTTCGCCGAAGTGAAGCGAACCGAACTTTTCAAAAGTTCGCTCATCCCTAGTCTGCAGAATCGGGCTGTGTAATACAGTCTTTACATAAGATTGAATATAACATCTACTACATTGTCTGTACTCAGAGTGTGTTATCTGTAGTATTACATACTGTAGGACTCTAGGTAACATCTTCTATCTGTAGTTAGAGTCTCTGAGTACAGCTAATGTAGTAGATGTTATCTGATAAATCCACCACTGTATCTCCAAAAACAATGACCTTCCCTCATCTTTGTTCAGTAGATGTTAACTGAAGTCCTGTGTAACATTAGATATAGCACAGTAATAATTCTCTGGGTGTAATGTAGCATATGTTACCTGCAACCTTCACTGGTGTGGCTGCTCCTCTTACCTCATCTTCCAGCAAGGACACAGCAGCGAGGCAAGAGGGAGGAAGTGGGGACTGCAATGGAGAGTTGGGGGATTTGGAATAGAAGCAATGCAGCTTAGTGGGATGCTGCTGAATGCATTGTGTGCATGTGGGCTTTTGGGGCAGTGAGATGTCGGTCCCGGGGAATGCTTCCCCAAACGTCCCTATTACAATCCGCCACTTTATGCAGTATGATAATACTCTGCAGCGTGCCTGTATAGACCTCGTGCATGACCATTCTATGGTCACTGTTTGGTGATATTATTGGTTATAGTAAGTGGCATACCTACCATGAAGACTGACCATGTGACTGTTGTGGGGCCCAGGGAATGGGTGGCCAGCACTGAACTACTTCTCAAATTCCGACTTACTGTAGAATCACTGCATATTTCACTAGCTAACACTTTAGGGAGCTCATTCTACAGCTGTGACTGTATAATTTCTCATGCACAGAGCTTGCCCTAGTGGTGGCTGCAGGCAGACAATTTTGTAATATACCATATAGAGGGAAGCAGCAGGAGACTTATCAATGTATTTATACTAATTGTTTGTTGAGAACCATGGTGTTTAGGATGAACGCTCTATTTATGAAGCACCTGCTCCCAAGTGGATGGGGCAGAGTTTGACTTTTACATTTTATTACATTTTTCATTAACAATGTCTTCCTATTAATTAAAAAAAAAGTAAATATGTCAGAAATCTCCGAAGTAGGTCAAATTGGCCCTCTAGAGTACCAGATGATCCTCAGTGGTCCTAGACTCTGATACCTTAACGGGTCCCAAGGATTCAGAATTTTAAAAAATGGCTTCCTTTGGAGCTAATCACTATGATACATTTATTTGATTCAAAAACCTCTTAAGATTTAGTGATGATATAGCGATTAAGCATTGAGAATAATTTCCTCCTGTAGGCTTCAGAAACCCCAGCTGGAAAGTCTTGCTTTGTACTCCATGTTGTCTGGGTATGTTTGACACATGTATAGTTGGAAACTGGGTGGAGCAGGGGGACCATACTAACACTTCGTCATGTGCCACTCAGTTTTAGACCCCCCCCCCCTCCTATGTTACAATACATGATGGGCTCCTACTATAGGGTGGTTATAACTTTTAGGGACTAATTTATTATCATTACTGGTATATTAGAGGTCACTACATCATCATTACAGATATGTTTCTTAAAGAAATGGTCCTTTTACATTCACTGACAATTATCGGGGATGAGTATTTGTAGAAACACCCACTCCCAATAATTGGCCTTTGGAAAAGGTGAAATGAAGCTGTATGGGCACAAGCGACCGTTGCAGCGTCTGCTCATCCCATACAGAGGAGATAAAAGAATATAAATGCAGCTGTCATCTCTCTGGCGGACAGGCAATTATCAGGGACAGTTTGTTCTTTCCTGATAACTGCCTGCTAAGTTGATCCTTGTTAAAAGGCTTCAACAGATAAGACCACAAATCTGGATATATACTTCACAATGCCAAATGGTGTGGTCAGAAATACATGTGACTATACCCTATTACACATGTTTTAATGTCTACTTCTGATTGTATTGGTTTTTCCTCTGTAGTTAAAGGGGTAGTTGGTTTTAGGATGAAAACAGACAATACTCTCAATCAACCTGCAATAAAGGATGGGTAAGTACTTACTAGAGATGAGCGAGTAGTGTTCGATCGAGCTGGTATTCGATCGAATACTACGCTATTTGGCGTACTCGATTTCGTTCGAGTATAACGGCGATGGCGCACTTAGAATTCGTTTCCCCTC
Organism: Rhinella marina; assembly: GCA_900303285.1. NCBI lineage: Eukaryota > Metazoa > Chordata > Amphibia > Anura > Bufonidae > Rhinella > Rhinella marina. The sequence continues at coordinate 31,448 of ONZH01019677.1, read as the reverse complement.
CCACCTTCCCTGGCGCTCTTTTTCCACCAATCACCATGCAGGGGGGGTATGACAGGCACGCTGGCAGCGCGAAAACGGCGTCTACATGCATTGGCTGGAAAAACCATGTGACCTCGAATATTAAAAACTCAGCTCTTCCTGCTCGTACGCATATGCTGCGTGAACTTAGTCAGGGACAGAGGCTGGAGAAGGGACAGACAGGTTTTAGCTGTTGGACAGGCAGGAGCGTGATTAAAAGCCCTTATCAGGGCTACTATAGTGCAGTACAGTGATAGCTTTACTACAGTATAGACTTTACAGAGAACGGCTGCTGTATTCAGGGATAGCTGCTGGAGTAGGGACAGAGAGAGGCATTAGTGGTGTATTAGGTGCTCTGCTACATACCAAACTATATTTGGCACTACTGCTGTGTACCTTGAACTATAAAATATATATGCCTTATAATTGGCAACTGTACAGTGCGTTCTCTTGCAAACTAATTTAAATACCTGGTGTAAATACCCACCGTCTGAACAGTTAGTACACGGCTGTGTACCTTGAACTATAAAATATATAGGCCTTATACTAGGCAACTGTACTGTGCGTTCTCTTGCAAAATTATTTAAATACCTGGTGTTTATACCCACCGTCTGAAAAGTTAGTACACGGCTGTGTACCTTGAACTATAAAATATATATAGGCCTTATAATTGGCAACTGTACTGTGCGTTCTCTTGCAAAATAATTTCACGGCTGTGAAGGCAAAATATTGTAACCAAAAAAAATAAAAAAATGCGGAGGGGGGCTAGCGGAATAGGACGGGGGCGCGGAAATGCTGTTGGGGGCCTTGTTGAAGCCAGTGGGGATACAATGCGTGCTGGTGAGGGTCAGCCAGGATCCCGCTCATCCAGAATCCCTGCCTTTATGGGACAGTTAAGCAGGGGGCGGGTTACACCGCTGTTGAGGCCTGAGCAGGTTGAACAGGTGGTGCAATGGATAGCCAATAGCGCTTCCACACAGTTGTCCACCAGCCAGTCATCCACACAGTCTCACTCTGACCCTCCTTCCTCCACACCTGGCCAACAGAGTCATCCCACCATTGACCCCTCCCAGGAGCTCTTTTCGGGTCCTTTTTCAGATGTGCCGGAAGAATCCCAGGAGCTAGCAGAGGAATTTGTTTGTAGTGATGCCCAACCACTTGAGTTTTCGCCATCTCCTGCTGATGTGGACCCTGAGCCAGCATCTGTTATCATGAGCGATGATGATGATGAGACGCAGTTGCCATCAAGGGAGGCTGTTGGAATGTCCAGTGGGCAGGAGGAGGAGCAGAGTGAGGAAGTTGAGGTGGTGGATGACGAAATGACCGACCCCACTTGGCCAGGGGTGATGTCCAGCGAGGAAAGTAGTGGAGAGGTGGTGGTCTGCGCAGCACTGAAAAAGGCAGCAAGAGGCAGAGGGATGTCCAGAGGCAGAGGGATGTCCAGAGGCAGAGGGATGTCCAGAGGCAGAGGGATGTCCAGAGGCAGAGGACAGTCCAGACAGAAGTGAGGCCACAGCCAGCAGGGCCGAAGCTGTTCCCGGCAGCGGGCAGTCGCGTGAAGCTCCCCCATCGAGGCCTCGAACTTCTGTGGTGTGGAGATTTTTTAATGTTTGTGCGGATGACAAACTGAGCGCGGTTTGCACACTCTGCCACTCAAAACTGAGTAGGGGCTCTGAGAAGAGCAATCTGACCACCTCAGGCATGCGGCGTCACTTGGAAGTCAAGCACTGGGCTGAGTGGGAGAGACCAAACGCAATACAACCTGCGCCCGGTCTTGCTGCCACTGCCTCTTCCCCTGTGTTGTGTGCTGCCACTGCGGTCCAGACCTCCAGCCAGGACACCTCCACATCTGCCTCTGCCTCGGCTACTTTGGGGCCTTCTCCTTCAGCCTCCCCTTCCCCCGCCTCTTCGCCTGCACCTTCACACTCCTCGTCCCAACAACTGTCCATCTCGCAGGCGTTCGACCGCAGGCGGAAGTACGCCTCGAGTCACGCCCAAGCCTTAAACTGCCACATCTCCAAACTGCTGGCCCTGGAGATGTTGCCGTTTAGGCTTGTGGAGACGCAGGCCTTCCGCGACCTGATGGCGGCTGCCGCACCTCGCTATTCCGTCCCCAGCCGCCACTACTTTTCCCGGAGTGCCGTCCCCGCCCTGCACCAGCACGTGTCGTGTAACATCAGGCGGGCCCTGAGGTACGCAGTCAGCGCAAAGGTCCACTTGACCACCGACTCGTGGACAAGCGCTTGCGGCCAGGGACGATACATCTCTTTGACGGCACACTGGGTGAATGTAGTGGAAGCGGGGACGGGGTCGCAAACAGAGACGGCCTACCTACCACCCCCTCCCAAGATTGCCAGCACGGCTTCTGATAAACCCCCCTCCTCCTCCTTCTCCTCCTCCTCCTCCTCTGCCTTAACATCGCCCTCAGCCGCTAGCTGGAAGCGTTGCAGCACTGGCGCGGGGAGACGTCAGCAGGCGGTGCTTAAGCTCATCAGCTTGGGCGACAGGAAGCACAGCACCCCAGAGGTGAGGGACGCCATATTGCAGCAGACGGAGATGTGGCTGTCGCCGCTGCAGCTAGGACCAGGCATGGTCGTGTGCGATAACGGCCGTAACCTGGTGGCGGCTCTGGAGCTTGCCGAACTCAATCACGTACCATGCCTGGCCCACGTTTTTAATCTGGTAGTCCAAAAATTTCTAAAGACTTACCCCAACCTGGCAGAGCTACTGGTGAAAGTGCGGCGCTTGTGCGCTCACTTTCGGAAGTCAACTGTAGCTGCTGCTAGCTTAAAAAACTCCAGCAACGCCTCCATTTGCCTGAACATCGGCTGTTGTGCGACCTGCCGACTCGCTGGAATTCCACCTATTCCATGTTGGCCAGGGTGTGTGAGCAGCAGAGAGCATTGATGGAGTACCAGATTATGAATCCACGCGTGCCTCCAACTCAGCTCCCTCAGTTTGCCAACCACGAGTGGCCATGGATGGCAGACATATGCGATGTACTGCGTATCTTTGAGGAGTCCACCAAGAAGGTCAGCAGCGAGGACGCTATAGTGAGCTAACCATCCTGCTCCTATGCGTCCTTAAAGAATCACTCATCGCAATAAGGGAGAACGCATTGCACGCAGAGGAGACGGGGGTAGGAGGAGACGCAACGGAGCTACACAGTCAGACCACACTTTTGTCTGCTTCTCGGTGGCAGTTGCAGGAGGAGGAGGAGGATGAGGAGGAGGGAGGACGACGTGGAGGTGGCTGTGGAAGAGGAGGAGGATGCTGGCGGCGAGGGTAGCAGTCAGGCTGTGTGCGTCCCATTGGTTCAGCGCGGATGGGGCGGAGAGGAGGCGGAAGAGGAAGAGGAGGAAATGGCAAGTGATCCTTCTGGTGGGGGCAGTGAGGTCATGCCTATTCAGAGTCTGGCACACATGGCTGACTTCATGCTGGGCTGCTTTTCCCGGGGACACACGTGTTGTCCGGATAGTGGAGAACAAACTGTACTGGGTCTTCGCAATCTGGACCCCCGGTATAAAGATAACGTCTCTTCTTTATTCCGGTAGAGGAGAGGACGAATCGATTGCTGGAATACCAGAGGGAACTCGTGCAGAACATGATGGAGATTTCCCACCCACCATCGTTGGCGGCAGAGAGGAGAGGGTCTCCCAGAGTCCACAACATCAATTAGGCCCACAGCCACCAGGGGAACACTCTCCCAAGGTGTGGGACACGTTCATGGCACCCCCTCGTGCAACTTCCATCCACTGCGGGGCCCGCTATCAGCAGGAGGGACAAGTATCGGCGGATGTTGCGGGAGTACCTGGCAGACCGTACCCCTGTCCTCCCCGATCCCTCGGCGTCCTACACTTACTGGGTCTCCAAGTTGGACACGTGGCTGGAACTGTCCCTGTACGCCTTGGAGGTGCTTGCCTGCCCTGCCGCCAGCGTGCTATCAGAAAGGGTGTTCAGCGCAGCCGGGGGCATTATAACCAATAAGCGCAGCCGCCTGTCAACCGACAGTGCCGAGAGGCTGACGCTAATCAAAATGAACAGCAAGTGGATTGACCCGGACTTTGCTTCTCCAATAGTGGAAAGCAGCCAAAAGTGAAGTGCCATCTGTATGAAGTGCCATTTCCTCCTCCACCACCTCCTCCTCCTCCTTAACCGCCGTAGAATTGCTCCGTAAATAAGAAAAATTTATATATTTATGGCTCACCTCTTGGGCCTCCACATAATTTTTAAGAGGTCTCACCTCTTGGGCCTCCACATAATTTTTAAGAGGTCTCACCTCTTGGGCCTCCACAAAATTTTTAACAGGTCTCACCTCCTGGGCCTCCACAAAATTTTATCAAGGTCTCACCTCTTGGGCCTCCACAAAATTTTATCAAGGTCTCACCTCTTGGGCCTCCGCAAAATTTTATCAAGGTCTCACCTCTTGGGCCTCCACAAAATTTTATCAAGGTCTCACCTCTTGGGCCTCCACAAAATTTTATCAAGGTCTCACCTCTTGGGCCTCCACAAAATTTTTAACAGGTCTCACCTCTTTAGCCTCCACACAATTTTTAACAGGTCTCACCTCTTTGGCCTCCACATAATTTTTAAGAGGTCTCACCTCTTTGGCCTCCACATAATTTTTAAGAGGTCTCACCTCTTGGGCCTCCACATAATTTTTAAGAGATCTCACCTCTTGGGCCTCCACATAATTTTTAAGAGGTCTCAGCTCTTGGGCCTCCACATAATTTTTAAGAGGTCTCACCTCTTTGGCCTCCACAAAATTTTCCATGAGCCTCTGGCCAGCCCACGGCCTCTTCCTGCCTTTTGCGGTCCTACGCATCCCTCAACATCCCCACTGCTTTACCTGCTAGACATGACACTGGGCCAGGTCGGGTCACTGACATCTGTAGCGCCAACAATTTGGGCATTTTAAGGCTTCTGCATGTGTTTGAGTTGTTTTTACATTTTAAAGAAGACATGTCTGACCATATTTCACACACACACACAATGACAATTAGGGGTGGGGTCTATTTGCTTTCCCCCTTGCCTATGCCATCTGTGGTTGTCATAGGCAACGTGATTTTAAGGGGTGCAGAATTTCATCTTCTTTTTTGTCTAGTTTGGCTTGGGGTCCATGGCAATGTAGAGGAAGAAGGTTTCCTTGTATGGTCTCACTTTACAGAGAGGTTAGATTGTCTTTGGAGTGTATTGTTGAGAGGCTGTGATAGTGGCGTAATAGTGCGACTTGGGCGCGTTATATGCACCCAGACATGCTTCCCCTGCTGTCCCAGTTGCATTCCAGCAGTGTTGGCATCCTTTTCTGAGGTTTCAGGGTGGACTTGGTGACCTCCATGTGGTCGAATTGAGATTTCCAAGTGGCGAGCATTTTTTTCCCATAGACTTTAATGGGATTCGATATTCGGTCGAATAGTCGAATTTCGCGGTCTATTCGAATCGAATTTCGAACTTTCGAATATTTCACTACTCGCTCATCTCTAGTACTTACCTGTCATATCCTGTACTGTCGCTCTTGTTTTCCCTGCTCTATTCACCCAGCTGCAGCGGTCAAATGTTGTTGACGTGTTTCGACGACGTGACATCACCACTGCAGCTGGGTAAATAGAGCTGGACCTGGAGAAGTGGTGCAGGAGCCCTTCCTGCCCTCACCATGCCCCCTTCTTAGGAAAGTCGCGAGGGCTGTGTCAAAGCAGGGAAGCACCCAGAAATTTTGTCTAGGGGAGGACCTGATATTTTAAAAAAAATGCCTATTGTTATAAGCCCCTCCTGCATATAATAGGATGAAGGTAAGAGTCTCACCCTCATCCTACATATACATACTGTACTTAATACTCGGTGCCCAAACATAAAGCTACTGTACTCAAACTATTCTTTTTCCCACCCTTGACCGGAATCACTATCCAGTTTTGTTTCATAGACTGCCCACCACGTGGCAACGTGGCAGGAGCTGTTGCAGCTTCACCTCCTCCCTCCTAGTCCTGAAGGCGCCAAAAGAGGAGCTGCGTGATATTTAAGTCGTGAAGGTCTGGGTGGAGGAGCCCAGCTCTACACATCATACTGTGTAGAGTAAACACATTCCCCTGAGTAAATGTCCCCATAGTGCTCCTCTCCTTTTTCCCCATAGTGTCCCCATAATGTGTCAGTATAATACTCCTTCTTTGTGCCTCCAGCAGATGCCCCCATAGTGTTCCTCTCCCCCATAATGTGCCAGTACAAAATGTCCCTTTACTGGCACATTATGGGGGAGAGGAGCACTGTGGGGGCTTCTGGGGGCACTGAGAAGGGGCATTTTTACTGGTACATTATGGGGGCACTATGTGCCACAATGGAAGCGCTCATTTCCTACTGCCTGCTCCCACTGAAATCCAAGGCTGTGCCGCCCAAGGTGATCGCCTCACCTAATTGGCAGTGTGGCCCTGACTGAAAATTAAAAAAAATAAAAATGACTGCTTCTAAGAAAGGGGGGTCCAGACCCGTTGGACCCCCCCTGTCGGTGCATTCCTGCATAGAAATGCTACATGTGCCTAAATTTAGGTGAAATGTCCTACGTGACTTGATTACAGCAATTGGGCAAGATTTTGACATAGTGCACCATATGACTTACTGTATGTACTATATGCAAACTGTTCTTTTGTTCATGCTTCGCTTTTGATTAGAGATGCTTGGCAAAGCCATTCTCAGATATGCAGTTATAAATAGGAACTTGTATCTGGTTTTCCACAAAGGGAGATGGACAAAGAATCAAGGTTATTTCACAGTTAAGAAAAGCATGAGGAGGTCAAACACCTTAGCTCTCTACTTTAATGTATATTACTCCTTGTCTTCTTTCTGGGAGTCATGCAGTAGAAGCAGCTGATATTGCTGTTGCAGTGATTGCGTTTAACTCCTTAAGGATTCACCCTATTTTTTACTTTAGGACATGGCAATTATTTTCATTTAATCTATACTTTCAAAAACTTTTATTTTCTATTAAAGGAGTGGTCCGATATCCTACATCGAGGAAGCTTAAACTTAGATACACAACAAAACTGAATTTCCTCACACGTCATGGTAAGAAATCAGTTTTTTCTAAATTGCGGTTGCATGTGTTACAAAGGCATGCAACTACTGATGATGACAGTTGGGTGATAGCACATGTTGTGAGAGGTCACGGATTTGCACAAGAGACAGGTGAGGGTGACACAAGTGACGAGTAAACATTTGTAGATGTAGCTGATCGCACATGGGAGCTGGGTGAAGAGGGGGCATCATTAGGGGGTGAGGGTGGCAGCGTGTCCCTTTCTATTTAATTGACTATGCACATTTCAGAGAACTGATAGCTTGTGCCAAACCAAGGTGGAGTGTCCCAAGCTGACATTACTGTTCCTAAAAAGCTGTACCAGCCCTGCTGGTTCACACCAGTGGTGACATATAGTGTTGTAACTATGGTCAAGGAAAATATATGTTGTTCACAACCCACTAGGTAAATGTGGTTCTGGCCCAGGCACACTAGCAACATAGCCAGGTGATGGCAATGCCACCTCTGCATTATAATCGTGGGATTTTTGTGCCAATATCCTCCTCATCCTCTCCCCTTGTCCTCAGCCTCCACTGTTCAGAGTGGTCCTACAGCATACTATCTCTGAAAAGCTAGGCGTTGACATGCGGTTCTGAACCTAGTCAGCCTTAGAGATTTGAGCCACACCGGGGAGGAACTGCTCGGTGTCATCAATAAAGAAATCGAATACTGGCTGTCTCCTCGCCAACTGGAGATAGGAACCTTGGTTACTTGTAACAGAAACACACATTTGGTCTTTGCTGTATCAGGGTGGGTTAACCCATGCTCCCTGCATGCCGCATGTCTTCAATCTTGTTGTCACCCAGCTCCTCAACTTTTCCATTGAACTGCAAGAGAAAACTGTGCATGCACTTCAGCCACTTGTACTATGTAAAACACATCCTCCTTGATCTGCAAAGGCAAAATGCTCTTCCCCAACATCACCTGATTCACCTGTTCATTTTTCCGTTAATCTGGTCCGACAGAAGAACAGGAAAAAAAAAACATCCTGTATTTTGAGCATCCTTAAGGTCTGTTACACACAGTCAGTATTTGATCAGTGTTTGTAAGCCAAAAGCAGGAATGGGTCCAAAACACAGAAGAGAGACAAATATTTCCATTACATTTATCACTAACATTTGCTGGCTTTACTTCTTCCAAATAATCCTTCTTGGTTTCTATGTCCTACAAAAGTCAGCAAGATGCAGAGGCAGGAAAAGCTGGATGTTCCTGATGACATATTGTCATGGATATTAGATGATGTGGAAAAGTAGGTGGCAGAAGAATGGCTCCCACCTGTAGGGCAGGAGGGCGCTGGGGTTGGAGAAGTGGGTATGCCAGAGCTGATATGCCAGAGTTTAATGCTCTGTGTTTACTGTCAAATAACCAGCAGGAGATTGCAGGCCATAACAGCAATAATTTGGATATTATGCCCCACTTAACCAGCCAAACACCATACCAGCAACAGCCCCTGTTTGGCCACCATATTATATGGCAGCTGGTTTTCAGGCTCCTGCCCCTTGGGCTCATGCACATGAACGTATGTCGGTCGTTTGTGCACCGCATCACAAATGCAGACCCATTTACTTGAATGGGTCTGCAATCCAGAAGGTGCAGTGTGGAACTTGTTCTATTTTTTTCTTGTTCAAGTTGAATGGGTCTGGATCAGTCCTCTAATCAACCGCAAATTGGGGATGGCAAATTGCGGACCCCAATGCACGGAACGGCTGGACAACGGCCTTGTGCATGAGCCCTTATGGTAATAATTAGTGTTGAGCGAATTGAAGTTAACAAAATGGCCTTCAATCCGAATTTCACAAAAAATTTGATTTGCCACAAAGGCAAATTTCCCCGCATTTTGTGGTAATGAATCCATTTTTCCTGAAATGGCGGCAAAAAAAAAAACATAGTCTCATTCTTCATTTGATTGCGGAGAGGCCGTTGTGGCCTCTCTTCCAAAAAATGGATGAGGTATGTACTTTTTTATTTTTAAACTCCTAATTAACCTCTGCAAGGCCTCAATGTGACTCTCAGATGCCGCAATCAGCATTGAATATGGCATCTAATGGGTTCAAGGAGGGGAGGCGGTGTGATCGCCATTCCCCATTATTTTGCCCGATACATACAGTGGAATGCGATTCATGACGAAGTGTAAAATGTAAAGTTTTAAAGGGGACATTATATATATATATACTAGCAGAAAGACCCGGCTTCGCCTGGGTATATTTCATCTATTTATTTAATGTTTCTGTGTGTCGTTGCAGAGAGGAAGTCAATGCAGCTGACAGAAATTGATTTTTACCTTCATTTTTTCAATCCCTATTGGCTGCAGAGTGGGAGGGGGTGTGGTTTAATGGGACACGGTGGGGGGGGTTAAGTCCTTCATTTCAGGGTGGCCTGAATTATAGGTTAATGCCATGGTAATTTGAGGAAACACAATGGGTAGCAGTGGAAGAAAACATTGCTTTGCGCGGGTATATTTAATCTATTTCATTTAATGTTTCTGTGTGTCATTGCAGAGAGAAAGTCAATGCAGCTGACAGAAATTGATTTTTACCTTCATTTTTTCAATCCCTATTAGCTGTGGAGTAGGAGGGGGTGTGGTTTAATGGGACACGGGGGGGGGTTAAGTCCTTCATTTCAGGGTGGCCTGAATTATAGGTTAATGCCATGGTAATTTGAGGAAACACAATGGGTAGCAGTGGAAGAAAACATTGCTTTGCGCGGGTATATTTAATCTATTTCATTTAATGTTTCTGTGTGTCGTTGCAGAGAGAAAGTCATTCTCCCTCCCATCCCTGCAGCTGACAGATGTCGATTTTTACCTTCAATTGTTCAATCTCCATTGGCTGCGGAGTGGGAGGGGTCATGGCCTGACTGAGTCGGGGCGTGACGTTGCAAGACCTGGGGCGGGGTTTTAAGTCCTTCTTTTGATGGTGGCCAGAATTACAGGTCGATGCCATGGTAATTTATGAGGACACGCCATGGGTAACAGTGGAAGAAAACATTGCTTTGCACGGGTATATTTAATCTATTTCATTTAATGTTTCAGTATGTTGCAGAAAAAAATCCAACTTCCCTCCCACCCCTGCAGCTGACAGAAGTTGATTTTTACCTTCATTTTTTCAATCCCCGTTGGCTGCGGAGTGGGAGGGGGCGTGGCCTGACAGAGTGGGAGCGTGGTTTCGCAAGATCTGGGGCGGGGGTCAGAGTGGCATGAATTACAGGTCAATTACATGGTAATTTATGGGGACCCGCAATGGGTAGCAGTGGAAAAAAACATCTTTTATTAGTACTGAATGGTCGTAGTCTAAAATTAGTCAATTTCATCTACGATTTTTGTGTGTTGTTGCAGAGAGAAATTCACCCTCCCACCCCTGCAGCTGATTTTTTTCAATCCCCGTTGCCTGCGGAGTGGGAGGGGGCGTGGCCTGGCAGAGTTGTGGGTGTGGATTATCAAGATGCTTCGAACGGTTGTAGTCTGAAATTAGTCTATTTCATCTAAAATGTTGTGTGTCATTGCAGAGAGAAATTCACCCGCCCACCCCTGCAGCAAACAGAAGTTTATTTTTACCTTCATTCTTTCAATCCCTGTTGGCTGCGGAGTGGGAGGGGGCGTGGCCTTACAGAGTCGGGGCGTGGCTTAGCAAAGCGCTTCGCATAGGTGCATTTAATCTATTTCATTTAATGTTTCTGTGTGTAGTTGCAGAATGGCTGCGGAGTGAGAGGGGGCGTGGCCTGACAGAGACGGGGCGTGGCTTAGCAAAAGGCTTCGAACGGTTGTAGTCTATAATTAATCTATTTCATCTAAAATTTTTGTGTGTTGTTGCAGAGAGAAATTCACCCTCCCACCCCTGCAGCAAACAGAAGTTTATTTTTACCTTCATTTTTTAAATTCCCATTGGCTGCGGAGTGGGAGGGGGCGTGACCTGACAGAGTCGGGGGCGTGGATTAGCAAGACGCTTCACATGGGTGTATTTAATCTATTTCATTTAATGTTTCTGTGTGTCGTTGCAGAAAGAAAGTCAACCTCCCACCCATCCCTGCAGCTGACAGAAATTGATTTTTACCTTTATTTTTTCAATCCCTGTTGGCTGCGGAGTGGGAGGGGGCATGGCCTTACAGAGTTGGGGCGTGGCTTAGCAAAGCGCTTCGCATAGGTGCATTTAATCTATTTCATTTAATGTTTCTGTGTGTCGTTGCAGAATGGCTGCGGAGTGAGAGGGGGCGTGGCCTGACGGGGTGTGGCTTAGCAAAAGGCTTCGAATGGTTGTAGTCTATAATTAGTCTATTTCATCTAAAATTTTTGTGTGTCGTTGCAGAGAGAAATTCACCCTCCCACCCCTGCAGCAAACAGAAGTTTATTTTTACCTTCATTTTTTCAATTCCCGTGGCTGCGGAGTGGGAGGGGGCGTGACCTGACAGTCGGGGGCGTGGATTAGCAAGACGCTTCGCATGAGTGGATTTAATCTATTTTATTTAATGTTTGTGTGTGTTGTTGCAGAAAGAAAGTCAACCTCCCACCCATCCCTGCAGCTGACAGAAGTTGATTTTTACCTTTATTTTTTCAATCTCTGTTGGCTGCGGAGTGAAAGGGGGTGTGGCCTGACAGAGTTGGGGGTGTGGCTTAGTGAGACCTGGGGCGGGGGTTTTAAGTACTTCTTTTAGGGTGGCCTGAATTAAAGGTCAATACCATGCTTATTTATGAGCCCACGCAATAGGCAGCAGTGGAGGAAAACATCTTTTATTACTACTGAACTGTAGTAATAGAAAAAAACATAAGTTATATTTATGGTAACTGGAATACCTTTAACAGTGTCAGTAAATATAAATGGATAAGATCCTCAGCTGCTGATAATTACCTGGTTGTTATGGAAACCTGCCCTCCCTGTGTGGCTTTGCAGAGAATGGCAGTTGGAGTTTAAAACCAAAGCTCCCAGTTGTAATGTTGGCTAATGGAGATTATATTTTGGGAATATCTCGGGAACGGTACGTTCTAGAGAGATGAGACCTGGTCTAAAACCTTCCCGGACACCTGATGTACCTGTGTGCCGAATTTGGTGAAAATCGGTCCAGTAGTTTGGTCGCGCATAGAGAACAGACAGACAGACAGACAGAAATTCATTTTTATATTATTAAGAGATATATATATATATATCAGGTATACCCCTATGTATGTATGAATGGATGAATGTATGTATGGCTGAGGGAATGTATGCTGCAGGATAGGTCATCAATATTAGGTCTGCATGGGTCTGACCCCCGGCACCTCCACCGATCATCTGTTTGAAGAGAATGCAGCGATCGTTGCTCGTTCATGAGCTGCATTCTCTTCTCTGTTTACCTGCTCACTGTCAAGGCAAACAGTGTAAATACAGCTATGCAGTCCTCATGCACTTGAATGGGATAGAGTGTAACTACAATTGCTGCTTCCCATTCAAATAAATAGGATGGAGGAGCTATAATTACAGTCATGGCCAAAAGTTTTGAGAATGATACAAATATTAATTTTTACAAAGTCTACTGCTTCAGTTTTTATAATTGCAGTTTGCATATACTCCAGAATGTTATAAAGAGTGATCAGCTTAACAGCAATTACTTGCAAAGTCAATATTTGCCTAGAAAATGAACTTTATCCCCCAAAACACATTTCAACATCATTGTAGCCCTGCCTTAAAAGGACCAGCTAACATCGTTTCAGTGATTGCTCCATTAACACAGGTGTGGGTGTTGATGAGGACAGGGCTGGAGATCAATCTATCATGATTAAGTAAGAATGACACCACTGGACACTTTAAAAGGAGGCTGGTGCTTGGCATCATTGTTTCTCTTCTGTTAACCATGGTTATCTCTAAAGAAACACGTGCAGTCATCATTGCACTGCACAAAAATGGCCTAACAGGGAAGAGTATCGCAGCTAGAAAGATTGCCCCTCAGTCAACAATCTATCGCATCATCAAGAACTTCAAGGAGAGAGGTTCCATTGTTGCCAAAAAGGCTCCAGGGCGCCCAAGAAAGACCAGCAAGCGCCAGGACCGTCTCTTAAAAGTGTTTCAGCTGTGGGATTGGGCTACCAGGAGTGCATAGCTTGCTCAGGAATGGCAGCAGGCAGGTGTGAGTGCATCTGCACGCACTGTGAGGCGGAGACTCTTGGAGCAAGGCCTGGTCTCAAGGAGGGCAGCAAAGAAGCCACTTCTCTCCAGAAAAAACATTAGGGACAGACTGATATTCTGCAAAAGGTACAGGGAGTGGACTGCTGAGGACTGGGGTAAAGTCATTTTCTCTGATGAATCCCCTTTTCGATTGTTTGGGACATCTGGAAAACAGCTTATTTGGAGAAGACGAGGTGAGTGCTACCACCAGTCTTGTCTCATGCCAACTGTAAAGCATCCTGAAACCATTCATGTGTGGGGTTTCTTCTTAGCCAAGGGAATCTGCTCTCTCACAGTCTTGCCTAAAAACACAGCCATGAATAAAGAATGGTACCAGAATGTCCTCCGAGAGCAACGTCTCCCAACCGTCCAAGAGCAGTTTGGCCATCAACAATGCCTTTTCCAGCATGATGGAGCACCTTGCCATAAAGCAAAGGTGATAACTAAATGGCTCAGGGAACAAAACATAGAGATTTTGGGTCCATGGCCTGGAAACTCCCCAGATCTTAATCCCATTGAGAACTTGTGGTCAATCATCAAGAGATGGGTGGACAAACAAAAACCTACAAATTCTGACAAAATGCAAGCATTGATTGTGCAAGAATGGACTGCTATCAGTCAGGATTTGGTCCAGAAGTTGATTGAGAGCATGCCAGGGAGAATTGCAGAGGTCCTGAAGAAGAAGGGTCAACACTGCAAATATTGACTTGCTGCATTAACTCATTCTAACTGTCAATATAAGCTTTTGTTACTCATAATATGATTGCAATTATATTTCTGTATGTGATAAAAACATCTGACAAACACACATAAAAACCAGAGGGCAGCAGATCATGTGAAAATATAATATTTGTGTCATTCTCAAAACTTTTGGCCATGCCTGTACACTGCTTGCCTCTGCAATGTCAATGGCGAGCAGGTAAACAGTGAAGAGACCGCAGCACACGCAGGAGAACTAGATTCTCTTCAAACAGCTGATCGGCGGTGGTGCCAGATGTTCCCTCGCTGATCTGATATTGATAACCTATTCAGTACCGGAAACAGGACAATCCCCTTTAAAAGAGTTGTATGGGGGCTTGCTTTTTGTGGGATGAGTTGTATTTTCAAATGGCACAATGTTGAAGTACCTCAAATTTAATGTACGACTTTTACAAATTTTTTCAGGGTGGGGGTAATTTAATGCATTTATAGGTTGCTGCCACGCGAAGCCTTTTGACGTTTGTTTTTGTGGTGTTCACTATACGGTGTAAGTGATATGATAGCTTTATTCTGCGGGTCAGCATGCATTCATTTATATAGTTTTTATGTTTTTCTGGACAATAAAAGATCCATATTATTGTTATTTTTTGTGTTAATTGAGCTATGTGAGGACTTGTTTTTTGTGGGATGAATTTTTTAATTGAGTTTTTGGGGAGGTGAAATAAACAGCAATTTTAGTCTTTTTTACAGTGTTCATAGTACAAGATGATGTACTGTAGGCTAATTATTCTAATGATTTTATTGTATGGGTCCTTACGAATGTGGTGATACCAATTTTGTATTGTATTTTAAATAAATAGGCATTGAATAAAAGGTGAATTTTGTTTTTATAACTTGATTTTTTTTCCCAAACCTGTGATACTCTGATAATACATATACTTATGTATTGTAGAGTATGATGTACAAAGGCAGGACATACTTAGCATTAGTACGAGTACCGCAAGTAATGGTGCGGGTCCAGTTCCTGAGAATGTGCCATTACTACGCTGTAATAATACTTCGGATCACGGAAAAAGGTACTACCTGTAACATACTATTATAGAACAGGGTAGAAGAGGTTATGAGAATTTTCAAATTCTCTTAAAACACAAAAATTGGCAAATATTATTGGATCAGAACAGTTCTGCATCTGATAATGTTCCACTATCAGTATCTGAATCCTTGATATTTCACAGGATAATATTGGGATTTCACGCACACACCCACCTAAAATATGTTCCCCCCAGTGCCTGATACTGATAAACAATTTTAGAAATAACGAGTTATAATAATTGTGAAATTCAGGGGAAAGATTTTCATGTGGGTAGGAGTCGAAAAGGGTCATATATCACATGCATTACTGTCCGGATTGTTAAAAGCAACATGAGATTATGTTATACATACAGTGCCTTGCGAAAGTATTCGGCCCCCTGGAACTTTTCAACCTTTTGACATATTTCAGGCTTCAAACAAAAAGATATAACATTTTAAATTTTTGGTGAAGACTCAACAACAAGTGGGTCACAATTGTGAAGTGGAACAAAATTTATTGGATCATTTAAACTTTTTTTGTAATAATAAAACTGAAAAGTGGGGCGTGCAAAATTATTCGGCCCCCTTGCATTAATACTTTGTTGCGCCACCTTTTCCTGCGATTACAGCTGCAAGTCGCTTGGGGTATGTCTCTATCAGTTTTGCACATCTAGAGACTGAAATTCTTGCCCATTCTTCCTTGCAAAACAGCTTGAGCTCTTTGAGTTTGGATGGAGAGTGTTTGTGAACAGCAGTATAATACACACAGAATACACACACATTTCCCCTATAATACACAAAGAACATACGCAGCTCCTTCATTCACAGTATGCATGAACAGCTCCTCTGCTCACAGTATATACACAGCATCTCCTCCACTCACAATATATACACAGCATCTCCTCCACCCACAGTATATACATAGCATCTCCTCTGTCCACAGCATATACACAGCTCCTCTGCTCACAGTATATACTACATGCACAGCTCCTCTGCTCACAGTATATACACAGCTTCTCTGCTCACAGTATATATGCAAGGACCGGGCCGCAGGGGCGATATGTGAGTGTAGTGGTGAGCCAATGGGTGTAGTAGTTATTGTACTCACAGTTCTGCAGCTCCCGGGGCTGGCATGCAGTCATGGAAAGGCTGGCACTATATCCTTTGGGGCACTCTCTGTGATACAGGGGCTCCCGCCAGATGGTAGTGGAGGTGCCCTTGGTGGTCTGTGATTAAGGTGCCGTGGAGGCAGGGTCCCTGTTAGTCGTGATGCCAGCACAGTTAGGTGCGATTGGAGGATGGCGGAGAATGAATAGAGAGTCAGTATAGTTGAACCAAACCAGAACTTTACTTGTAAAGTTGCCTTGAGGTAGATAATTCCAGATAAGTGCTTTCTCTTACAATTGTTGGCAAGCTGCAAATTCTCTTAACAGGCTAGGCAAGACGTGAGTAGATGGTCTCAGTGGTTAGTTAGACTGGAGTAAATGTTCACTTGCTTGTTTGCTTCTCTCTTTCTATAACCTGGCTTCTGGAGCCTGGAACTTAATCAAGATGTGGCAACCAAGAGGGCGGTCTCCCTAGAGGCAGGCATCAATCCTCTGCGTCCATTCTTTGTACAGGTTGCTTCCACATAGAAACTGAGTCCAGTAACCTTGGCTTTAGTTTCCTATTAATTCCAGTTCTGGAAGTGCCCAGTGGGCACACGTAAACATCTACTTGCTACACTCTCCTCCACTCCTCTAATCTCTGACACTGCGCCTGCTCTATATTTAGGATGTTTTATAGCACCACCTAGTGGGGTGTGAATGTATTGTAGTGACCAGCCTGTTAAAGGGAGTCTTTCACCTGTTTTTCACCTATATAACTAACAGCAGTGGCCCACAGAAGATTGCATACACATACATATTGGGAGTTGTTTTCCTGCAGAATAAAAGTGCTTTTTCTGAACATGTAATACAGACACAAAGTACACACAGGTATGTCTGGGATGTGTATGCAATCTTCTGTGGGGCAGTGCTCTTAGTTGTATTGGTTAAAAACAGGTGAAAGACTCCCTTTAAGCAACCTGCATCTTAGGCTACATTCACACAGCCGTTGTTTTCATGGCCTCCAAGCCGCATATTTTGTTGCTCAGATCCGGACCCATTCATTTCCATGGGGCCGCAAAAGATGCGGACAGCACGCAATTGCGCACAAGAATAGGCATTTCTATGATAGCCGCGGCATGTGCGGTCCACAAATTGTGAAATGCACATGGGCTGGCATCAGTGTTTTGCGGATCCACAAAACACAACGGTCATGTGAATGTAGACTTAAATACATAATATTGACATGGCATAGACAAAGAGTGCCCACTTTTGCACGTGAAGTGGGACCCTGCATATACCCAGCAGCTCCTCCGCTCACAGTATATACACAGCAGCTCCTCCGCTCACAGTATAAACACAGCTACTCTGCTCACAGTATATATACAGCTCCTCCGTTCACAGTATATACACAGCTCCTCCATTCACAGTATATACACAGCTCCTCCGTTCACAGTATATACACAGCTCCTCCGTTCACAGTATATACACAGCTCCTCCGCTAACAGTATATATACAGCTCATCCGCTCACAGTATATACACAGCCTCTCCTAGCAGTATATACACACACCTCCCAACCATCCTGTATCCAGTGGGACAGTCCCGGATTGCAGTGGCTGTCCCGGTATGGGGAAGCTATGTCCCACTTTTTGTCAGCTGTCTCTGCTTCCACATCCGCATCATTCCAACCCCCTGCCGGCTCTCCACACCTCTTGTCTGTGTGGCAGTCAGCCTCGGCTCCACCTCCTTCACAGACCACAGGCCGATGTCCTGCTTCTGTTGCTAGGAACAAGGTAAGTATGTGGTGTTTATTATTTTTACTTTCTGTGAGGGGCACATAACTGGACATACTACTGGGGGCACAGCTGGACATATTACTGGGGGCACAAGTGGACATATTACTGAAGGCACAGCTGAACATATGACTTGGGGCACAGCTGAACATATGACTTGGGGCACAGCTGGACAAATTACTGGGGGTACAGATGGGCATATTACTGGGGGCACAGCTGGGCATATTACTGGGGGCACAGCTTGGCATATTACTGGGGGCACATAACAGGGCATATTACTGGGGGCATAGCTGGGCATATTACTGGGGGCACAGCTAGGCATATTACTGGGGGCACATACAGGGCATATTACTGGAGTCATAGCTGGGCATATTACTGGGGGCACATAACTGGGCATATTACTGTGAGGGGGAACAATGTGGGCATAAATGCTGTTTGGGGGCCAGAGGTGCGGCCTAGTGCAGAAAAAAATTGCAGTGTCGCTCTTTGCGCACTGCACAATGTGTCTGAATCTCCTGCAGGGCTGAGTCTGGTCCTCCCTGACAGGCCTGAGTGAGGGGCGGGGCTGAGCACAAGCCCTGCTTCCTGCTCTGATATGGAGACACCAGTCTGGGATTGCTGGCCGGTCTCACTGCACTTCAGCAAAGCACACAACGGAGCCACTCCTTGCAGGTTTAAAGTGTGCCTGACTGATGTCATTTGGAGCCGCACTGCAGCCCCGCACTGGTGGCTCAAAATAACCATAAAAAGAAGCTGCCAGTGCAGTGGAAAATACAGCACAGATTCGGGGCAGTGTGCTTGTAGTCCATGACCCAAGCCCCAAATCTATATGCCTAGCAAGTGGTTAGACCATACGACTGTATAAATCGGCAGTAGGGGCTTTAAAAATGACACCTGCTCCAGAGCAGAGGAGGGAGCGATAGCTGCAATTGTGACGACAGCATCTGAGGGCTGAATACCCAGAAGTGCTGTGCTCATGCCTAGCAAGGCTTTCCCTTGCGTCCATCGAGGGAGCTGTTCATTTCCTGTGAAAGTCAGAAGCCCCATGGAGGCTCTGATGTCTTTCACAGATATATTCCAATGTTATCCTTCACGCAAGCAACATTGCATTGAAATATATGTGCTGAATTTTCTATTTAGAAATGGAGCAAATTCCATTGCTAAATAGAAATGGCACTCTGATGATAGCTTGTGGTTAAAAAAAGTTTTTAGAAAATAAAGTCAAGTCAAATCACTCCTTTTCCCCCAAATGAAGATAAAAATAAATAAGCAATAAAAAATAAACATCATAGGCATCACCACATCCGAAAACGTCCATATACAGCCATAATATTAGAAACATTTGTTTCAAAGTTTTAATTTTTTCAGTATTAAAATACAAGAAAAACTGTTCATGTATCCTTGTCTAAAACGCAGGTCTTAATAAATGTGCCCCACAGTTAGAACAAAATAAACCACATACAATACAGTAATGTCAGAGAAAAAAAAAAACTACTGCAGTGGGCCATGACAGAACTAACTGCCAACTGTCACTTTGTAAGAGAGTTGAAACTGATGTGGACTGTCTGGACTGTACTCATCACTGTATCATTGAACTGTATATTGTTGCCAATTACTATGTTCTTCTGATGCTACTGTATGTCACATATTAGTTGATTGCTAATGTCAAATTATGCTTTTTCACTTCTAATAATTGCACCAACCGCAATGAATTCATTAATATATAATTTTCTAGAATTCTTATATCGTTTGTGGCGTCCCACAAAATGACAGCAACTTTTCACTGATATTTTATATATTTGCAAATAGGACTTATCTGTGGTCCAGTAACACTTAAGGGTTCATCCGCTGAAAGTAATGTCCTGTCTGACCTCAGTGGTGGTTCAGTGGAAGCCGGGCCGCTTGCGTCTCCAATGTTAAATAGAGACTCCTATGCCAGGTAAAGACTGCTGTCTCCGCTAAACTAGAGCGTTGTAGGTAGTATCGGGCAGCGGTCTCTGTCTCCGTGGGTCTGGAGCGTTGTGAGTAGTGTCGGGCAGCGGTCTCTATCTCCGCCGGTCTGGAGCATCGGCGGCAGTGGACGAGATCGTCACTTATAAAAAATAGAGTAAGAGTGGTTTCCCAGCTGCTCGTGCTCCAGCGTGCTTCCTCAGATGTTTGAAAATGGCGGGGGTTTCAAATAATGTCTCTTTCACTATTGTGATCACAGGTAACCCCTTTTGAACAGGTAATAACTCTTCCTGGCTATTGGGTATATTTGGAATTGGTTGCAGATGACGCCATACGCTTTTCGAAGTGTTCACACTTCTTCCTCAGTGGCCATCTTTTTTGCAACCATTTCTTTTCTTTTTATACCTATTTTGGCTGCAACCAAAACCTTACCTGGATTGTTGTTTGTTTGTTTGTTGTTATGTTGGTCATCTTTTTTCTTTTTTTCTTTTTTTCCTTTTATAGTCTTTATATAATCTTTTATCTTCCTTATTTGAATGACTGAGCATCCTTTTCTTTTTGTTTTATATATTTTTACTTTCATTGCGTTTTCAATGCGGTTTTTAGCGCATTTTTTTTTTTTTATTGATGCGTTTTTTCATTCCTTTCATTTAGCTCCTTGCACTCATATATTGTATGTTGTTTTACATATTTTAACACATTTTAAACAATAATATACTAGGTAAAATGGATAAAATATAGCAGTAATATATGGATGATATTAACTGTTACCCAAAAATTATATACAATATATAGTATATCACGTTTTTCTTTTCAAGTACTTTCAAATATTGGTAAGGGTGTACCAATACTGACGGAGCACCTACTCCATATTGAGCCGGGAAAAGTGAGCCAGCAATACATTAATATATCCGATTGGCATGGCATCCGTTCACCTTTTCTGCGTCGCACAAAGACACGGTGGTTGGAACCAAAGATCTCAAATTTGGACTCATCAGACCAAAGCACAGATTTCCACTGGTCTAATGTCCATTCCTTGTCTTCTTTAGCCCAAACAAGTCTCTTCTGCTTGTTGTCTGTCCTTAGCAGTGGTTTCCTAGCAGCTATTTTACCATGAAGGCCTGCTGCACACAGTCTCCTCTTAACAGTTGTTGTAGAGATGTGTCTGCTGCTAGATCTCTGTGTGGCATTGACCTGGTCTCTAATCTAAGCTGCTGTTAACCTGCGATTTCTGAGGCTGGTGACTCAGATGAACTTATCCTCCGCAGCAGAGGTGACTCTTGGTCTTCCTTCCCTGGGGCGGTCCTCATGTGAGCCACTTTCTTTGTAGCACTTGATGGTTTTTGCGACTGCACTTGGGGACACTTTCAAAGTTTTCCCAAGTTTTCGGACTGACTGACCTTCATTTCTTAAAGTAATGATGGCCACTTGTTTTTCTTTACTTAGCTGCTTTTTTTCTTGCCATAATACAAATTCTAACAGTCTATTCAGTAGGACTATCAGCTGTGTATCCACCTGACTTCTGCCCAACACAACTCATGGTCCCAACCCCATTTATAAGGCAAAAAATCCCACTTATTAAACCTGACAGGGCACACCTGTGAAGTGAAAACCATTTCAGGTGACTACCTCTTGAAGCTCATCAAGAGAATGCCAAGAGTGTGCAAAGCAGTAATCAAAGCAAAAGTTGACTACTTTGAAGAACCTAGAATATAAGACATATTTACAGTTGTTTCACACTTTTTTGTTAAGTATATAATTCCACATGTGTTAATTCATAGTTTTGATGCCTTCAGTGTGAATCTACAATTTTCATAGTCATGAAAATACAGAAAACTCTTTGAATGAGAAGATGTGTCCAAACTTTTGGCCTGTACTGTATATATATATATATATATATATATATATATATATATATAATAAAGCTGAGTGTATGTATGTGTGTATGTATGTGTGTATGTCCTCTAAAGGAATCCACACCATTGCAGCTACAATCGCGAAATTTGGCACACAGGTACATCAGGTGTCCGGTACAGGATATACCGTTCCTTAGATATTCCCAAAAAATGCATTAGCCAATAGAAGCCTGGTCACATGACCCTTATCAGCCAATAGAAGCTTGCAGGCCGTTGGTCTCCACACACACCCAGCTTCCCACCAAGTTTCCATAACAACCCAGCAATTTTTCTTCACTGCTGTAGGTCAACTTTAAAGGGGCAGAGCGCTATGGACACTGTTAAAGAGATATTCCGGTTACCATAAATATAACTTATGTTTTAGACTAATTCATCATCAATCATTACCTAATATAATGTAAATTTCACATATTTTCCGTTTAGTAGTAATAAAAATGTTTTCTTTCACTGCTAACCACTGTGTTTCCACCATGGCATCGACCTGTAATTCAGGCCACCCTCAAAAGAATGACTTAAAAGCCCGCCCCCAGGTCCCACTAAGTCACGCCCTGAACTGGTGAGGCCACACCCTCTCCCACTCTGTCGCCGACGGGGATTGAAAAAATGAAGGTAAAAATCTACTTCTGTCAGCTGCAGGGGTGGGAGGGAGGGAGACTTTCTCCCTGTAGCCTATGTTAAGACTGCACAGTGCTGCTGTCTGAGTGTGAGCTGCTCAAGAGGACACCCCTGTGTCCGTCCAGGCCCTGCGCCGGACGGAGTACAGGGTTGCTTTCAGACTGTTCACCTAAAACGAGACCTCTGGCCACCCTAGGGGCAGGCTGCTGTTACGGTGGCCAGGCGTCCAGTTTTAGGCCGGATAGTCTGGTTTTCTGGCTCCCTGTCCTCCGTCCGATGCAGTGCCTGCTACTGTTAAGGGTGCGGGCACTGCGGAGGTCACTGTTAAGGGAGGAGGAGACTGTGGAGGCCACTATTAAAGGGGCAGCGGGGTACTGTGAGGTCACTGTTAAGGGAGCGGGGTACTGTGACAGTCACTATTAAAATGGCAGTCGCTGTGGAGGTCTGTCAAGGGGGCCAGGAATGGTGGAGGTCAGTTAAGGGGACTGTAACCTATGGTCAGTGTTTAAGGGATGAGGGCTGTAGAGGTCACTGTTAAGGAAGTGGGCCCCTGTGGAGGTCACTGTCAAGGGGGTGAAGTGCTGTGGAACTCACTTTTAAAGGGGCAGGCTGCTGTGAAAGTCAAAGCTAAGGGGGTGTGCTGTTGTGGAGGTCCCATTTTAAGGAGACGGGGCACTGTGGGGGGTCATTGTTAAGGGGTGGGGGCTGTGGAGTCACTGTTAAGGAGTCGGGGTGCTGTAGAAGTCACTCTAGATTTCTTTTAATGACACACACACAAACATTAAATTAAATCCTCTTTAGGTCCTCTTTAAAGGGGTTGACCACTTTATTTGCACTTTATACCATACCTTTCAATCTTGATGTCAATTATATGATATCTCAGAGACGTCAACCTGGGAGAGCCCTTCACACAGCAGATGACCCTAAAATGCAAGTGGCCTTTTATAGGGTATGACTTAATAAATACAGCACAATACCAAAGCTGATTACATAAGTACAACACCTGAACCAAGTACAGTTCATATATACAACACCAGAATCAAGTTCAGTGTTACAGGTCAGCCAGTGTGAGCCCACTGTGTCAACTAACTGGTTTAGATTAGGACTAAATCCTATGGGTGTTATTTTGACTCTCCCCTAGTATTTACCCTTTAATGCCTATGCAGGGATCTGGACTTTGCTGCAGGGAAACAACCAGACCACTACCTCTTGGGATTGTTCTGGTGTAGTTGGCAGCTGACCAACTGGGATCAGGGATTCTGTTGTAGGCACCAGAAACTCAGGGTACAGAAAATGCACAAAAAATGCAGGAACACTAAATGTGTAGTCTGAACAGTCACCAAGACTAGAATGCTGGTTATTCAAGATCTAGACAGCACACAGAGAATGTAGACACCGGAAAGACTTGTATTGATGAGGCAAACACAAGACAGACATGCTTGGGACTTGACTGGAGCACACAATGTCTAGAAAGTCTTGGTTAATGTAACACAAACTGAACGGACTTTGGACTTGAAAGTACAGGGTTACACAGGCAGGATGGTACACACTTGAAACACGACAGGAATACAGACAGGAGATAATGCAGGTAAATTGCAATAGCACTAGACTATCAGAACACCTTTGCTAGTTACCAAGGAATCCAAAGTTCAGGTATCCTTCTGCCGGAGAAGGATTTAAGATGCTGGATGTAATCCTTAGGGGTGCATCAGGAAAGAGCATGGAGGTAGCATGGGGAGGGTGCTGGTGACCAGTACGCCATATTCACAGAAGGGGCCAAGCACAGACCACAGACCTAACACTCAGCACATACATACTGTAAAAGAACCAAGGTCATAACTAACTAAGCACATTACATAAACCCAGCACCAGAACCAAGTG
This sequence comes from Rhinella marina, assembly GCA_900303285.1. Taxonomy (NCBI): domain Eukaryota; kingdom Metazoa; phylum Chordata; class Amphibia; order Anura; family Bufonidae; genus Rhinella; species Rhinella marina. The sequence continues at coordinate 7,228 of ONZH01019677.1, read as the reverse complement.
AATTACATAACTACAGCTCTAGAACCAATATATTAACATACATACAACACTAGAAGCAAGACTGTAACATAAATACTGCATAATATAAATATCGTACCAGAACCAAGCTGTATATAATGTCTCCTGCTATGTGCACCCTGTATATATTGCCTTATGCTCCGTGACCCCTGTATATAGTGCCACAGACTCTGCCCCTATATATAGTACCATTTGTTCTGTGCCCCTTATTTACTGTATAGTGCCCCATGCTCTATGTTCCCTGTATATAGTGTCACTGACTATATGCCCTGTATATATTTCCAAACATTCTATGTCCCTTGTATATAGGGCCACAGATTCTGTTCCCTGTATATAGTGCTTCATGTTCTGTGCCACCTGTGTATACTGTCCTCTTGTCCACTGATCCCATGATTCATTCTCATCTGTACTACTGTAACTCATCACTAATCTGTCTTCCCCTCACTAAACTCAACACCCGCCCCATTGCTACCCACGACCTCTGGCCTTTTGTCTATTGTAAATGCAGTACCAAAGCTTATCTTTCTGTACATCCACTACATGATGCCTCTAACCCAGTGATGGCTAACCCCTGGCACTGCAGCGGTGGTGAAACTACAACTCCCCGCAAGCTCCATTCATTTCAATGAAGTTCTCAGAACCGCCAAGCAAGTGTACATCTTGGGAGTTGTAATTTTAACACTGCTGTAGTGCCGGAGGTTAGCCATCACAGTTCTAACCTGTGGCAATTAACTCACTGGTTGCCCATCTACCAAAGAATACAAGGTTAAGGTGACGCTGATCACCAGATGAACGAGCGAAACGTGCGTTCATTGGGTGATCCTGTCTGGAGGGAAGAGGTTAGGTTGCAACTTTTATCTCAGGCTGCAGGGGGCTATGTGCTCCACTGCTCCTTGTCACAAAGCACTGAGAGAAGGGGTCCCAAGCTGAACTCTTGCACCAGGGCCCAAGAGCCTTTAGCTACGTCCCTGCCTGTCGTTCATCTTATCATTTCTGGACTGCAGATTGTGCTGTCTAAACAATACAGCTCTATGAGAACAAGCAATCAAAATAGTGATCTCTCATTCTCAAACTGTGGAGGAGATCATCCACTGTGCAAGCAACCGACTGTTGGGAAGGAACGCTTCCTTCCCGACAATCTGCTGCTCATGTCAAGGTGTAAATGCACCTTTAGGCTTTATTTAGCTTTATTTACCCGGTTTTGGCCAATGATTTTCATCAGTGATTTGGAGCGAAAACAAGGCGTGGAGGCTACACAGAGATGTATGGACAGATTTGAATCTGTTCTTCGTTTAGAGCCGCATCTGGTTTGGGCTCACAATAAGGGCTCATTTACACGATAGTGGTTTGGTTCCGCTTCCAAGCCGCATTTTTGCGGCCTGGGTGTGGAGCCATTAAATTCAATGGGGCCGCAAAAGATGTGCTCCGTGTGCTGTCTGCATCCATTGCTCTGTTCCGTGGCCCTGCAAAGATTATAGATCATGTCTAGAGATGAGCGAGCATGCTTGTCCGAGCTTGGTGCTCGTTCGAGTATTAGGGTACTCGTAAGTGCTCGCTGCTCGGACGAGTATCTCGCCATGCTCGAGGAAATGGCATCTCCCGCATTTTGAATTTTTGGCGCCTATAACTCAGCCAATCACAAGCCAGGAGACTCTGCGGTACACCCAGCATCACGTGGGGCCCTTACATGTCGATAGAAGAGGTTGGCTGGCCTGATCAGGTGACCCTGGAATATACTAATGACGTTTAGCGGTGCTCGGCTCAGAGGCTGTCTGGATGTCGTTAGGGACAGATCTGCTGCGTTTCAGGGAGAGTGTTAGGGCCTGGATTTAGTTCTCTGTTAGGCAGGAGTGATCTCAAAAGAACCCAACAGCCCTTCTAAGGGCTACAAGACACTTTTTTTGTCTCCTGGCTGGGCTGGCTGGCACTAGTAGTGCAGCTATCGCCATATATAACAATTTTTTTTGTTGTTGTTGTTTTATCTCAGTGATACAAATCCATTTCATACAGCTGTGTGGAACCATTCTGTGTGTCACAATTCAGCTGTCCAGTCACCACAAACCACAATCCGTAATCCAATACGGTCATTTGCTCTCACTGATACAGCTACATTAGAAAAATCTGAGTGCGACATTTTTCTGGATTGAAGTGAAAATAGCCACAGTCAGCAGGGGCTGAGTTTGCTCTCTGATATATTCTGCACGTTACGTTCAAAAAAAAAAAAATTAGTTTTTTTTCTTGTTTTATCTCAGTGATACAAATCCATTTCATACAGCTGTGTGGAACCATTCTGTGTGTCACAGTTCAGCTGTCCAGTCACCACAAACCACAATCCGTATTTTCTGTCCAGGTGACCCATTCTGTACGTCACATAATTAAAAAAGGTCTTTTGCTCTCACTGATACAGCTACATTAGAAAAATCTGAGTGCGACATTTTTCTGGATTGAAGTGAAAATAGCCACAGTCAGCAGGGGCTGAGTTTGCTCTCTGATATATTCTGCACGTTACGTTCAAAAAAACAAACAAAAAAAAATTAGTTTTTTGTTTTATCTCAGTGATACAAATCCATTTCATACAGCGGTGTGAAACCATTCTGTGTGTCACAGTTCAGCTGTCCAGTCACCACAAACCACAATCCGTATTTTCTGTCCAGGTGACCAATACTGTACGTCACGTAATCCTATACGGTCATTTGCTCTCACTGATACAGCTACAGCATCATCCTCATCATCAGGGGAGGAAATAGAGGTGCCACCGACGCAGCAACATCCCACTGTTGCAAGGAACCGAGGCACAAGAGGGAGGGGTAGAATACAAGCTACCAGGCAGAGATCACCCTCTCAAAGCCTTGGTCCTGAGAGGGCACCCTCAGGCAGCAGTGGCAGTCAACAGCCAGCAAGACCCCCCGTGGCTGTCAGCAAACCACGGTCCTCTGTCGTCTGGCAGTTCTTCCGCCTGGGGAAAGATAAGCACATCGCTTTGTGCCTGCTGTGCAATGAGAGGGTCAGTCGTGGTAGGGGTGATAATCTCTGGACAACATCGATGCGATAGCATATGGAAAGGCAACACCAACAGGCCTGGAAGAACCGTGACCCCAATACCACCTCCTGTCAGGATGCACCATACACTGCAGATCCCATCATGCAGCACCCTCTCAGTGGAACTCAGGGCTCGTCAGCCTAAGGTGCCAGCACCAGCACAGTGTCACTGCCATGTACACCGCTAATGAGGCAGCAATCTGTGACTGAGTCCATGGGCAGACGTCAGGTGTAATCTAGCAGCCATCCCATGGGCCAGAAACTGACCGGACACCTGGTTAAGCTGCTGGCGCTTCAGTCCCTGCCCTTCAACCTTGTGGACTCTCAGCCTTTCAGGGATTTCATGGCGTGTGCGCACCCCAGATGGCGAGTCCCCAGCCGCCACTACATCTCTGGCAAAGCTGTCCCATCACTGCACAGTTATGTGCAGAAAAAGGTGGGCGACTCATTGGGACTCTCGGTGTCCAAGACCGTGCACCTGAGTGCTGATGTCTGGTCCTCAAATTATGGGCAAGGGCAGTACATGTCTGTTACTGCCCATTGGGTCAACATCCTCCCAGAAGACCATCAGGAAGTTGGCCCATTCTTGCCACTGTCACCTCCACGGTGCTTTAGGGGGCCAGCAGCGGGAAGCACAAGTTCTGCCTCCACCACCTTGCAACCATCCGCCACTTTGACTGCAGTCCAACCTGCCCCGGTGTCTTACCACCGATGTCAGGCCCGGCGCTCTCAGTCTGTCCTCCATTTGGTGAGCCTGGGTGAATGGAGCCACAGTGGGCAGGAGCTCCTCCGGACCATCAGGGAGGAGATAGATCAATGGCTGACCCCACGTCAACTAACGGTGGGAAGTGTGGTAGCAGACAATGGGAGGAACATTGTCTCTGCAGTGCAGCAGGGAGGGCTGAGTCATACACCTTGTTTGTCACATGTGATAAACCTCATAGTGCAGAGGTTTCTTCGATCATTTCCTGCACTACAAGACCTTATGAGGATGTCACGCAGAGTGTGCAAACACTTCAGCCACTCCTACACTGCAAGGAACACCCTGCTCAGGATCCAGAGACAGCGCAGTCTGCCCCAACATCGGCTAATCTGCGACATGCCAACACGCTGGAATTCTGCCTTCCATATGCTGGACCGCCTGTACGAGCAAAGGTCAGCCGTTACAGACTACCTCATGGGGCAATCGGGCAGCTTCACGCCACACTGCGACTTCCAAGTCACACACTGGCAGATGATGCGTGAAGTCTGCCAATTGTTGATCTCTTTTGAGGACGCGACTCTGTTTGTGAGCAGGCATGACTATGGGATCAACGACATCATCCCACTCGTCCATGTTCTGGAAAGTGCGCTGAAAACCATCATCAGCGAGGATTCCCAGGCCACCACTCCAAGGCTGAACATTGCCTTGAGCCCAGAGATGGATGAAGTGCAGATGGAGGGTGAGGAGGAGGAAGATGTCTACGCCCAGCCATTCCACACACCGCCACCTGGCTTCTCTGCCTCTCAATCACAGGAGGAGATGGAGGATGAGGTGGTAGAGGAAGAGGAGGAAGACCCGAGCAGACCCTGGAACTATACCGAGGACAGTGGAGAGGAGAGGCGCTCATTGTCCTTGGTGCAGATGGCAAGGTGCCTGCGGGAGTGCCTCAGGAATGACAGCCGGATTGTGGACATCCGCCAGAGGGACCAATACTGGCTGGCCACCCTGGTGGACCCTCGCTTCCGCCACAAAATGGCTGAATTTTTTCCGCCATCAGAGAGGGAGGCAAAACTGGTCTATTACCGGGACCTACTCACCAGTCAGTTGGTCTCTTACCAGCGAGACCAGCCAGGTTCCCAGACAACACCCTCTCAAGGGGAACCAGCGCACTCCACTACCACCACCACTAGTGGAGGCGTGAGAAGTCGCTACAGCCTCCAAACGCTAATGAGCGACTTCATGCAGCCAGCTGCTGAAGAGGAGACACAACACCGGACTCATGGCGTGGACCATTGCCTACCTGGATTGTACCCTGCCTCAAAGTGTCACTGACCCCGTGCAGTACTGGGCAGAGAAACTGGACATTTGGCCTCAACTGGCAGAGTTTTCTTTGGCTCTGCTGTCCTGCCCAGCCAGTAGTGTTGCGTCAGAGAGGGTGTTCAGTGTGGCGGGTAACATCGTAACACCGCAAAGAACGAGGCTCTCTTGCCACAGTGTTGAGATGCTGACTTTTCTAAAGATGAATTGTGCCTGGATTACATCGGATTATATCACCCCCCTGCCTGATGTGAATGACTAAGTCATCAGTCACCCGTCTTGCATGGCAATCCGTGTGTCCTAGAAACTGACGCTAATATCCTAAATATGTGCCCAACGTAAAAATCCGTAATTTAACTTAAGTAATGTTTCCCCCTTAGACCCCAAATGAAACAAAATCACCTTAAAAATTCCCTACTTAATTCGGATACATTTGAATAAACAGAACCCCATCTCCAAATTTAATGCCCATGGTGTGTTGGCCATTTAACATCTCCACACCAGCGTAATGCCTCACACCGGTGCACCGTCCAACCCATACCCCAAGAACAGTACCATCCCTAAAATAATCCCCACGACTATGCTTCACAAAGTGGGGATTTCACCTTTTGTGAGCTATAGCCAAAATGTTCTTCAATTATATAAATACTAAAAATTATAAACCTGAAGGTGTCGGCCCCTTACAGAGTAATGAGGGGGGAGTTGCAGAGAGCGATGAGGAGAAAGCGAAGCTACTAAATAACTTTTTCTCCACTGTATTCACTGAGGAAAATAAACTGTCAGATGAAATGCAGAGTATAAAAGTAAATTCCCCTTTAAAAGTGTCCTCTCTGACCCAGGAAGAGGTACAGCAACGTCTTAAAAATATTAAAATAGACAAATCACCAGGACCGGATGGCATACACCCCCGTATCCTAAGAGAATTAAGTAATGTCATTGACAGACCCTTATTTCTGATATTTAAGGACTCTATACTGACGGGGAGTGTTCCACAGGATTGGCGCATAGCAAATGTGGTGCCAATATTCAAAAAGGGTCCAAAAACAGAGCCCGGAAACTATAGGCCGGTAAGTTTAACTTCTGTTGTGCGTAAACTGTTTGAAGGTTTTCTGAGAGATGCTATCTTGGAGTACCTCAATGAAAATAAGCAAATAACTCCGTATCAGCATGGCTTCATGAGGGATCGGTCATGTCAAACCAATTTAATCAGTTTCTATGAGGAGGTAAGTTCTAGACTTGACCGCGGCGACTCAATGGATGTTGTATATTTGGACTTCTCCAAAGCGTTTGACACGGTACAACATAAAAGGTTAGTATATAAAATGAGAATGCTTGGCCTGGGAGAAAATGTCTGTATGTGGGTAAGTAACTGGCTCAGTGATAGAAAACAGAGGGTGGTTATTAACGGTAGATACTCAGATTGGGTCATTGTCACTAGTGGGGTACCACAGGGGTCTGTATTGGGTCCTATTCTCTTCAATATATTTATTAATGATATTGTAGAAGGTTTGCATAGTAAAATATCAATTTTTGCAGATGACACTAAACTGTGTAAAGTAATTAACACAGAGGAGGACAGTACACTGCTACAGCAGGATCTGGATAGACTGGAGGCTTGGTCAGAAAAGTGGCAGATGAGGTTTAACACTGACAAATGTAAGGTTATGCATATGGGAAGGAATAATGCAAGTCACCAGTACATACTAAATGGTAAAGCACTGGGTAACTCTGACATGGAAAAGGACCTAGGAATTTTAGTGAACAGCAAACTAAGCTGTAGAAGCCAGTGCCAGACAGCTGCTGCAAAGGCCAATAAGATAATGGGTTGCATCAAAAGGGGCATAGATGCCCGTGATGAGAACATAGTCCTGCCACTTTACAAATCACTAGTCAGACCACACATGGAGTACTGTGTACAGTTCTGGGCTCCTGTGAACAAGGCAGACATAGCAGAGCTGTAGAGGGTTCAGAGGAGGGCAACTAAAGTAATAACTGGAATGGGTGGACTACAGTACCCAGAAAGATTATCAAAATTAGGGTTATTCACTTTAGAAAAAAGACGACTGAGGGGAGATCTAATAACTATGAATAAATATATCAGGGGTCAGTACAGAGATCTCTCCCATCATCTATTTATCCGAGGACTGTGAC